>RJWT010055084.1:0-10205 GCA_004365215.1 Cuniculus paca
TAAACCTACTACAGAGACAATGCAAATATAATAGCAGAGAAATTTGTATTTAGGTTAGGTATCATGGTACAGGCCTGCAACCCCAGTACTGAGGATGTTCAGGCAGGAGAATCACTTGAATCCAGGAGTTTGAGACTAGCTCAACAACATAGTGAACTCTTATCTGAAGAAAAATTTAAAAATGAATAGTAGTTTAAAAATTATTTGGAAAATTTAAAAACTTATGGAGTACTAACAAAACATATAGAACTCCTTATATATAGTCAATTTCATTTTAAAGTAAAAATGACATCACAAAGTAGAAAGAGATCTAAGTCTAAGGAGTAGAAATGCTCTTTGAGCTCTTTGTTTATACAGAATTTTTCTCCATAAAGAGCCTTTTGGTGGGGAATAGCAGGCACTGTTGTTTATGAAGCTGTCCTTCAATTGAAACAGTGCATTCATTTGAAAAGTTTTCCTGTGGGTGTCCTTGCTAGCTTCATAGAGGATACAAGTTCTGCCCAGCCCGGTGTCCCAGCACAATCCATCAGGGGAATGCCCAGTCAGCCTCATAGGTCACAGAGGTTCTGAGCCCTGCCCAGGCAAGAGCCCCAGAGCTGCCCATCAGAGAGCAACCAGCCTAGCTGATGGGTCCTGGGGGATTTGAGCTCTGCCCATCGGAGCATAAGGCCCCAGTGCCACAGTTCAGGGATGCATCCCAGCTAGCCATTTGGGTCCCAGAGGTCCTGAACTCCACCCAGCCAAGTGCAAGTCCCTGGCACCACACTCCAGGGGTGTGTTCCTGCTAACTGCCTGGGTCCTGGAGGTTCTGAAATCCACCCAGCCAGGCACAAGGCCCCAGTGACACACTCTGGGGGTGTGTCCCTGCTAGCTGCATGGGGAATCCAGGCTCTGCCCAGCCCAGTGTCCCAGTGCAACTCAGCACAATCCATCGGGGAACACCCAGCCAGCCTCACAGGTCACAGAGCACAAGGCTCCAGTGCCACAGTTCAGGGGTGCAACCTAGCTAGCTATGGTGACATTGGAGGATTGAAGCTCTTCCCAGTTCAGCATTTCTGTGCAGTCCATCAAGAGGGTGCCTGGTCAGCTGCATGGGTCCCAGAGGAAAATGACAAAATGAAAGAGTAAAGTGTAGTCTCAGTCCTCCAACCCACTGAGAACAAACCCAGGAGACAGTGAAATGGAAGACAGTGGAAATTGCACAACTGAACTTTCTGAAATGATAGCAACTGAAGTAAAGAAACACCTCCGTGAAGCTATAGAGGAAATCAGATGAGAAATAATCTCTCAGGTAAAAAAAGAAATGACAAACATTATGAAAGAAATGTTGAGTGTATCTAAAGATCTAGATAAAAAAATAGAGGAACATAAGAAAATGATGGAAACCTTGAATGAAAAATATAAGACAGAATTAGAATGCATGAAATAGATTCAAAGGGATATTCAGGAAATTAAGAATTCCATTGAAAGTTGGCAAAACTGCTTGAATGAAGCTGAAGATAGACTCTCAGACCTTGAAGACAGGATGGAAGCTCATGATCATGAAAGAAAAGATCTCTTAAAAATAACAAGGAACCAGGAAACAACAATTCAACAGCTGCAAGATGATGCAAAGAGCAATATAAGACTAATAGGGGTCAACGAAAAAGCAGGGGTCAACACAAATGACATATGAAGACTATTTACAGAAATAATAGAAAATTTTCCAAACATGGGAAAAGGATCTGATATACATCTAAATGAGGCATATAGAACCCCAATTGTCCATACCCAAAATAAATCTTCACCCAGACATATAATAATCAAGATCCCAGAAATTCAGCACAAGAACAGAAGACTAAAAACTGTTAGAGGAAAGAAACAGATCACCTATAAAGGAAAACCCTTCAGAATCATGGCAGACTTCTCAACACAAACCTTCAAGTCAAGAAGAGCTTGGAGTGAAGTATTTCAAGTCCTGAAAGAAAACAACTTTCAACCCAGAATGATGTACCCTGAAAAACTATCTTTGAGAATTGATGGAGAAATCAAATATTTCCACAACAAAGAACAACTGAAGAAATTCATGACCACCAAACCAACACTACAAAGAGTACTGAAAGATACTCTAGAAAGAGACAAAGATAACTACAATTCCAAGAACAACAGCACAAGGAAATCACTAAGCAGGGCAAACAAACAGAAAAAGTAGAAAACCAACAACAGAAAGATAACATGACAGGGGTAAGTCACTGTATATCAGTTATATCCATCAGTGTAAATGGTCTCAACTCACCAATAAAAAGAAATAGACTGGCAGAGTGGATTAAGAAACAAAATCCAACAATATGCTGTTTACAAGAAACACATTTAACTCAAAAGGAAATTCATAGACTTAAAGTCAAAGGATGGAAAATGATATTCCATGCAACAGGAACCCAGAAAAAGATGGAGGTAGCTGTTCTGTTTGCAGACAATGTGAACTTTAAACGAAGAATAATCAAACGAGATAAAGAAGGTAACTACATACTTGTTAGGGGAAAACTTGAAGAGGAAGAGATTACAATCAAATTATATGCACCAAATATGGGAGCAACAAATTATGTAAGATGAATCTTTATAGACCTGAAAAATGAAATAAGCAATAATACAGTTATAATGGGGACCTGAACACCCCACTGTCACAAAGAGACCAATCAACCAAACAAAAAATCAGCAAAGAAATAACAGAACTGAATCAAACTTGTGAACAAATAGACCTAGTAGATGTGTACCGAGTGTTCCACCCAACGACATCAGAATACACATTCTTCTCAGCTGCACAAGGGTCATTCTCTAAAATAGATTATATACTACCCCACAGAACATGCTTAAGTAAATGCAAAGGAACTGAAATAATCCCATGCATAGTATCTGACCATAGTGCAATAAAATAGGAAATTACTGACAAAAAAATTCACAAGAACCCCATAAAAACATGGAAATTAAATAACACTCTTCTAAACAACCAATGAGTCACAGAAGAAATTAAAGAAGAAATTAAATAATATTGACAATTGATTGAAAATGCAAATACAACTTATGGGAACCTGTGGTATACAATGAAAGCAGTCCTCAGAAAGAAATTTATAACAGTAAACTCCCACATCAGGAAAATAGAACGAACACAAAACAACCTAATACTGCACCTCAAACTTACAGAAAAAGAAGAGCAAGTCAAGCCCAAAGCCCAAAGGGAGGAAATTATAAAGATCAGAGCAGAAATTAATGAAATTGAAACAATACAAAGAATTAAGGAATTCAAGAGTTGGTTCTTTGAAAGAAGAAACACAATTGATAAACTGTTAGCCAACCTTATCAAAAGGACGAAAGAAAAAACTCGAATCCATGCAATAAGAAATGAAAAGGATGAAATCACTACAGACCCTGTGGAAATACACAAGATCATCAATACCTACTTTGAAAACCTTTACTCTAATAGGTTCAATAACACAGAAGAAATGGACATATTCCTAGAAACATATGAATTACCAAAGCTGGATCAAAAAGATGTAAAACTGCTGAATAACCCAATTTCAGTTAAGGAAATTGAAAATGTAATTAGAACCTTACCAACACAGTCCAGGTTCTGATGGATTCACTGCTGAATTCTGCACGAAATTTAGCGAAGACTTAATGCCAACATTCCTCAAACTCTTCAAGGAAATTAAAAGGGAAGTAAGTCTCCCTAACTCATTCCTGGAAGCATGTATTACTATAATACCAAAACCAGAAAAAGACCCAACTAAAAAGAATTCCAGATGATTATGATCATCTCAATAGATGCAGAAAAACCTTTGACAAAATCCAACACTCATTCATGATAAAAAAAAAAGCCCTATGAAAAATCAGAATAGATAGTCTTTACCTCAATCTGATAAAAGTCATATATGATAAACCAATAACCAACATCTAAGTGGACAAAAGCTGAAAACTTTCAAACTAAAATGAGGAACAAGGATGTCCATTATCACCACTCCTGTTCAATATAGTTCTGGAAACATTAGCCAGCAAATTAGACAAGAGTAAGAAATAAAAGAATTATAAAGATAGGAAAGAAAGAAGTTAAATTATCATTATTTGCGGATAGAAGACTCCCAAAACTCATTGAAAGACTTCTAGCTGTAATAATCAAATTCGTAATGTAGCTGGATAGAAAGTCAACACTCAAAAATCAAAACATTCCTGTACACAAACAACAAACTCACTGAGAAAGAAATAAGGGAAACCAAACCCCTTTACTATAGCATCTAAAGAAATGAAATACTTCGGAATCAATCTAATAAGGAAGTAAAACATCTTTACATTGAAATTACATTGCTCTGAAAAAGGAAATAGAAGAGGATTTCAGAAAATGGAAAGACACTCCTTGTTCAAGGATAGGGAGAACAAACATTGTGAAATGGCCATTCTCCCAAAATTATTATACAGATTTAGTGCAATTCCAATCAAAATACCATTTGCATACCTCACAGATCTAGAGAAATTATTCCTAAAATTCATCTGGAACCAGAAGAGACCTAGAATAGCAAAGGCAATTCTGGGCATCAAAGGCAAGGCAGGAGGCACTGCAATCTCTGACTTGAAATTATACTACAAAGCTACTGTGATAAAATCAGCATGGTACTGGAATAAAAACAGACTTAAAGATCAATGGACTAGATTAGAAGATACAGCCACAGCTACAAACACTCTCAGCTACCTCATCTTCAACAAAGGGGCCAAGTATGTTCACTGGAAGAAAGATAGCCTCTCTAATAGGTAGTACTGGAAAAACTGTCTTTCTGTATGCTGAAAACTAAAACTAGGCTCATGTCTATCATCATGCACTAAACTAAAGTCAGAATGGTTCAAAGATATAAATATTAAAATAGAAACTAAATCTTCTGAAAGACAAAGTAGGTGGAAATCTTGATGACGTAGGGGTAGGCAGAGAGTTCATGAATGAAAACTGCATGGGAAATACTTCTCAAAATCAACAACTGAGATCTTGTCTTATTAAAAGTTTTTGCATGTCAAAAGAAATCTCCAAAGATTGAAAAGAAAACTCACAAATTGGGAAAATATTTTAGCCAACTGTCCCTCAAAGAACTTCTATCTAGAACATAAAAAGAATTTAAAAAAATCAGTCCCCCAAAATGCAAGGACTCAATCCAAAAATGGGCATCTGAGATGAATACATACTTCTCAGAGGAAGAAATACAAACAGTAAATAAATACATGAAAAAATATTCAGCATCATTGGTCATTAGAAAAATGCAAATAAAAACAACACTGAGATTCCACCTCACTCAGAATAGCCAAAACCAAGAAATCAGCCAATAACAAATGCTGGAGAGGCTGTGGTGAAAAAGGAACACTTTTCCACTGTTGGGGAAGTGTAGGCTGGTGCAGCCACTGTGGAAATCGGTGTGGAGATTCCTGAAAAAACTAGGATTAGAGATTTCATTTGACCCAGCTGTCCCATTTCTGGGCATTTTCCCAGAAGAATTGAAAACATCATACCACAGTGATGTATGTGCACCCATGTTTATAGCAGCACAACTTGTAATAGCCAGATCTTGGAAACAACCCAAGTGCCCATCAATTGAGGAATGGATAAAAAAGGTGTGGTATTTTTATACAATGGAGTACTATTCAGCTATAAAGAAAGATTGCATCAAGGCTTTTATAGGTAAGTGGATGTAACTGAAGACCATACTCATAAGTGAAATAAATGAAACTCACATGTGTAAATATTGTATTGTCTCCCTAGTGTAAGAAACTAAAAGAGTAAATAGGATCCAAAATCTACAATAAATATTGTGTAAGGGTAAGAAACTGCTCAAAAAGGAAAAGTAGCAGGGATAGAAAGAAGAAAAGGAAAAAGACATAAATTTGTATATATATATATATATATATATATATATATATATATATATGTGTGTGTGTGTGTGTGTATAATAGCTGAAATGACTATACTACTAATTGTATTAGTTCTTGGAAATGAACAGTTAATACTCATATGATTAGGTCAATTTTACATGTCTATATCTGGTAAACTAAGCAACCCTTTTTTTAAATGAGGATTTTGTTTTTATTTTTATATGCACTGTATCATTTAAATCTAAAATGATTCTATTCACCGATTCTATTATTTTAATTTACAAGTGAGGAAAGTGAAGCACAGAGAGGTTAGTTGATGTCATTCAGCAGTTAACTAAGCAACCCTTTTGAAGGTAACAATGTGCAATATTACAACCATCGTTAAATTCCTGTCATCTTGTTTTGTAAACCTATAGTGTTATAGTTTTGGGTTTGTTGTTGTTTCTTTGTCTCATTTGCTTTTTGTTTTTCTTTTCTGTCTTTTTTTCCTCTTAAATAAATAAAAAAAAAAAGATAAAAGGAAAAAAAAGAAACATTTTCCTGTGATTCCCTCTGCTAATCTCCTGTGTAGTCCGTTCCTCCCAGTTGGAGACAGCTTCCTCCTTGCGCCCCTCCCTGTGTCTGGGTGATGTGAATAGATCCTTCAGTTGGAGCGATTTCTCTGTTTGACTTTAATAGCTGAAATCTCAAATAAATGATGTGAAACCCAGAATTTGCTGTCACCATGGCATTTGTCTATGGTCTTTACTCACCAAGGATCAGCTTTCCAACTCTGTCCTGAGTTCTGAGATTTAAAAAAGACATGGATGGATTCAAATTCTGTCTCTGTCACTCTTTTTGGTGAATAACTAAATAGAAAATGGATTGTCCAGTAAGTGACCCTAGAAGCTCTCTAAGTGGTCTGAATGAATTAGCTGGGCCTTAGGGCACCACTTCCCTTGCTAACAGGAAGGGCAGTCTCTGAAAAAGCTCAGGGCATAGTGGTTCATTCTCCCCAGTGGAAAAGCTGCGCCTAAAACCTACTTCCCCTGCTAGCAGTGTGATCAGGTGACTGACACCTACACTCAGAAGGCACAGTGCCCCCGGCCCAAGTTGATGACTTTTGCTTATAAGACCCTCTCTCATCTCCCCCATACAGCAGAGAGGAACAGTGGTGTGTGTCCTTCTCTTGAAGCATAGCCCTGTTTTGTATCCAGCTGTACCCTGGCCCTACTCAAGTCACCTTTTTGCAAGATGCCCAAAGATGTGGGGACCTTTGGGTCCAGGGCATATACTAAGTGACAGTGCAGATGTTTTTTGTTTGGCTGGTTGGTTTTGTTTTGTGGTTATTTTTGTTGTTGGTTTAAGACAGGGGCTCACAGTGTAGTCCAGGCTGGCCTTGAACTCACCATGCAGCCCGAGGTGATCTTGAACTTGTAGTCCTCTTGCCTCAGCTTCCAAGTGCTGGGCTTACATGAACACCCCCGGTCGACAAAGGGATCTTTTACTATGTACTGTGACTATTAATTTCATCTTCTAGGAAAAAAGAAAGCACAAGGGATTGTTTTCAAAGTTAAATTTATTCATTCAACTCTACTGAAGCATTACTGAGTTAAATCTTAGGTAAATATTTGTTGTATGGAACAAATTACCTTTGAGAGAGGTGCGGAGTTATGAAAGGGGCATGGATTTCCGAGTCATAGATTTGGCTTTATATTCCAACAATTTTGCTTTGTACTCATGGCCTTGAGTAAGTTCTTAATGTCTCTGAATTTAAAGGAGGGTGTGAAGCTGGGTGTGGCAGCGCACCCCTATCCTCCCAGCACTGTGGGAGGATGACGGAAGAGCCCTGCAAGTTCAAGCCCAGCTCAGGCAGTTTAGTGACTTGGTGAGATCCTTTCTCAAAACAAAAAAGGGGCCAGGGGTGTAGCTCAGTGGCACAGCCCTTGCCTGGCAAGTGTGAGGCCCTGAGTTCAACTCCTGGTACTACTACTACTACTACTAATAAAATAATAATAAATATATATATAAAATAAAAACATAAAAAAGAAGTGGGAATGTAGTTCAGTGTGAAGGCTGTGGTTAAATCCTCGATACCACCAAAAAATGAATAAAAAAAAAAGAGGGTGTGAATATTAAATGAGATTATATCTCTAAAGGGATTAAATGTACCTTTGGTACCTACTATATGCTCAAAAATTATTTTATTACTATATGTTTGTGATAAACAGTAATTGTATTCACCTTGGGAAACTGGTGCATGCACATATTAAATCTCGGTCATTTTATTCCCACACCCTATCCCCATTCCCTCTTCCCTTTCCCAGGCCCCCTTCTTAGTTCCCTACAATTTACCTTCCTCTTTACTATTATCTCTCTTGTATTTTGCTTTTTAAAATTACTTCTAGTTTGGATTTCTCAGACAAGAGAAATCAAGCAATGTTTAACCTGCTCTGTCTGATTTTTTTACTACTTTACATTTCCATTAACAATGTAGAAATTTCCTTTTGCCTTGCAGCTTTGCTAGCATTTATTGTTTTTTGAGTTCTTGCTGATAGTCATTTTTATTAGAGTAAGGTGGAATGTAAGTGTTGTTTTGATTTGCATTTCTCTACTGACCAAAATGCTGAACACTTTTTCACATACTTCTTAGCCATTTTTTCTTTTTCTTTTGAGAAGTATCTATTCATTTCAACTGCTTGCTTTTTGATTAGATCTTTTATTTTGGAGGGTCCAATTTTTTTGAGTTCTTCATATATTTTAAACACTATTCCTCTGTCCAAGGAATTTTTGGCAAAAGCAAAAAAATTTTTTTTTGAGACAAGGTTTCATTATGTAGTTCAGGCTGTCCTTGAACACACTTTGTAGCCCAGGCTGACTTTGAACTCACTGAGATCCTCCTGCCTCAGCCTCCTGAGTGTTGGGATTACAGGCATGCACCAACAGGCCTGGCAAAATTTTTTCCCATTCTATATGCTGTCTCTTCACCTTGTTGGCTACTTCCCTTGCTGTGTAGAAGCTTTTTTGTTTGATAAAATACCATTTGTTGATTTTCTGTGTTATTTCTGCAAGGCACAGTTGGGGTTCTGTTCAGGAAATCTTTGCCTATGCTCATGTCTCCTAGAGTTTTATCATTTTTTATCAGTATATTCATTGTTTCTGTTTTTATATTTAGGTTGTTGACCTGATTTAATTTGGTTTTTGTACAGGGTGAGAGATGTATGGGTCTAGATTCATTCTTCTGCATGTGGATAACCAGTTTTTCTGGCACCATTTGTTAAATAGGCTATCTCTTTTCCAACAGTTGTTGTTTGGTCCCTTGTCAAAAATCAGATGGGTGAAATGCATGAAGTTGTTTTTACATTCTCAATTCTACGTCATTTGTCCAGATATCTGTGTTTGTCAGTACCATGCTATTTTTATTACTGTAGTTTTGTAACATAACTTGAAATCTGGAATTGTAATGCCTCCTTCTTTGCTACGTTGCTATTACTTTGTCTATTATTGGTCTCTCCTTATTTCATATGAGATTTAGGGATTTTTTAAAATTCTGTGAAGAATGCTAATTGATTTTTTGAGATTGCATTATCTCTCTATATCATTTTGGTAAGATGGTTACTTTGACAATATTGATTCTGATTATCCAGGAATAGGGGACATCTTTCTATCTTCTCTTGTCCTTTCAATCTCTTTTTTTCAGAGTATTATAGGTCTCATTACAGAGGTTGTCTTAGTTACTTTTCTTGTTGCTGAGACAAAATACTTGACACCCAAAGTTAAAGCAGGAAAGGTTTATTGTAGCTCACGCTTTGTAGAGGTTTCAGTTCACAGCTGGCTGGCTCCAAGTTAGGGCAGCATGGCAGTGGAGAAGCCGTTCATGGCAGGCAGAAGGCAGAAGGCAGCAAATGGTAAAGTAGAGAAGCAGCAAGTGAGAACAAGTTATTTATATTCTCTCCAGATGACCCACCCTTGGAGAGGGGAAGCCCTCCCACATCCGAGGTGGAGAACCCTTAATCCTAGGATTGCACAGTGAATCAACTCCGGCATCACACACTCTAGATCCAGCCACCTCCGAAAAACCCCACCTGTGACCCCACAAGGCATGAGGCTTTGGACATCTAGATACAAGCTGTAACAGAGCTCTTTCACTTTCTTGGTTGGATTAATTCATAGGTATTTAAGTTTTTAAAAACTCACTGAACACTTATTAATTAAATCCTTTATGTGTTTATTTACATCCTCTTTGAGCTTGCCGAACATCTTATGTATTTGCTTATTTGACTCTTCTTTGATCTCTTTAAACATTTTACCCATTTGGTTTTTAAATTCTTTGCTTGAAAGTT
>RJWT010055085.1:0-10188 GCA_004365215.1 Cuniculus paca
ACTATAACAACCCAACCTAAGCAAGACTACAAATGGTTCAGATATTCAAGAATGAGTGTTAACTTACCAGTTAAAGTACCATGACATCTGAGATATTTGTTGAAAGCAAAGGCAATATAAAATGAGAACTAGGAGGATTGGTATGACAATGTGACAAATTATTGAATAGAGAACTATAATTACCAGCCGTATTTCCTTTCTGTTTTGTTAAGAATGTTTGTGTGTATATATTTATGTTATAAGTAAATATCATTGTTTTCTTTCATCTGCTATTACTTTATCATGTGCCATAATATATGTTAACTTTTTATCACTTATAAGTACTAAATTTACATCATAATATTTCAACTATGCTATACTAGTCGAATACTGTACCTTCTCTTTTGGGAATTAAATTGTTTTCAATTATACAAATGATAGTTGTATAACATTATGCACAACTATGCCTTTGTTATTGTCTTTATTTGAAGCTTCAGTTTGGTTTAAGGAGATGTGTGTGGTTGTCAAGTTCCTCAATGGATAGTTATTTACACACATCAGTCTGGATTAAGGGATGCAGAGTTTATGAAACATTATTCTGGTATATCTGTGACAATGTTAATGAAAGAGACTAACATTTGAGTTGGTAGACTGAGTGAAGGTTGCCTTTATTAATGGGGGTGGTGTTAACTAAACTGTTGAGGACTAAAAAGACTGAGGAATGACAAATCTGCTGCTTTTGGTTGGATTGGGCTATCCTTTTCTCCTTTCTTAATTATTGATGCTCCTGGTTTCAGGTCTTTTGACTCAGTGTGGGATTTGTATCATTGCCCCCAGTTTTCAGGCCTTTGGACTTAGAATCGAACTACATCACTAACTTTTGTGGGTTTTCTATTGCAGATGCCAGATCTTGGAACTATTGAGTTTCCATAATGAAAAGACTCAATCTCTGACAACAAATCATCTGTCTGCTTGTCTATCTATCTATCTATCTATCTATCTATCTATCTATCTATCTATCTAATCTATCTATTTTTGTGAATATCTGTTCTCTTTCTCTGGAAAACCCCAAATCAGATAATGCTCTTTCCAATAAAGGATGAGATGCTTGCTGGGAAGGTGAAAGCCACAGACTCCCACTGTGGACTCCTTGGGGAATTTTCATGGTGGGGGTAGATGGCTTGACTCATGTTGGGTGAGAGTGGCCACAGCTGTCTGATGGCTCATTCTCTGATGTCTGCTTTGCATGGGCACTGAAGCTCAATTGTTTTCTGAGTTACCTAGCTTTTTATGAGTGTGTGAAGGGCAGCCCTAGGAAGGGGCCTTGGTCCAGCTCGTTTTCGTCTCCTCAAAGATAAGAATGCCAGCACCTTATACTCCACATGAAAGAACTGGCTACTGGGACATTTCTACCTAGTGTTCTTCTCATATCTAGTAGATGAGGGTCTGAGATAGTGGGAAGAGCACCTAGCTTGTACAGATTTCATAGGAAATTGGCACAATTGTTACCCTCATTTTAGAGGTGAGGAAATTGAGGTACTGCAAAGACGTCACTCATCACACAGGTGGCAGGTGAGGGAATTGGAAAACATGCCATTGTCTACCTGACCCCCTGTCTCATATTCTGTCCTCTATGTCACATTTTCTTCCTATCATTTCCAAGTGTACTTTCAAATACATATGTTGTATAAATGAGCAAGAACAGAATTTAGATACAACTCTCCACATTCACATGGCGTGGGATACAGTTCAAACTGCAGCACAATCTCCCTTCAAAGGAAAACAATGGGAATAGAGACTTGGAGATGTGAAAACAGGTGCTTGCATGGGGGGAGTCAACGTGAGGCTGGTGTGGGGTGAGGCAGGCAGCAGGAAGTGACGTGAGAAGACCCAGGCCTGAGTGGGGATGGGAAGGGAGCTTAATACATATTCAGCTGAGTTCGAGAGCTGAGTTTGTTTTCTGAATTCATCCTGGGGCTGTGTGAAGCTATTGGTATTGATTTTAATGGAGATAGAAATAGACATAAATAATTTACAGTTCACTGTCAAGAGCTGTTCAGTGCTACATAAATGGTCAAAAAAATGCCGTTCACTGGGCACTGATCATAGCCTAAGAACTGGAACTGAGTTGTTGCCTTATTTTGAGAAGATTCTTCTGCCACAGTCTCCTTGCAGATTCTGGAAGTGATTGGACAAACAGTAGACTGTTGTTGTTCCCTTGACCAGGAAACGTGACTGATATCTCTCCCCAGTGTAACTTCTGTCTACCCTGCAATCTGGGATGAGCTGTGCAGTCTCAATTAGCTCCTCCTTCTACTGCTTCCTCCCATGTTATCCTATTTATTTCAATACCTTCTTTACACTCCTCACAATTTGGAATGATGTAGCTATTGTGTGTGTGTGTATGTGTGTGTGTGTGTGTGTGTGTTTTGTGCTTCATCTTTCTCTACATTGCAAAACCTCCTACAGTCAGGACCTATTTCTCTCCTAGCCAATCTCCAAACTCCAGGTATGACTGAGTGTCTAGCACATAGTAGGTATTAATAGATATTTATTAAAAGGAAATGAAATAAAATATACAGGGAACCTTTGCTAAGAACTTGAATAAGCAATCGATTATCTAAACCTCACAGCAACCTAAAGAGAAACAGTATTTTCCTAGTGCGTAGATGCAGAAACTGAGGCCCAAGCTTGCACAGTGTGCAGAAGTAGAGCCAAGTTCAAGTTCATGTTTTTCTGACCTTTGAACCTGATGACCCTCTTTCCTTAATTAATCGGGGTACATTTAGCACCAGGCACTACTAACAAGTAGTGTTTATGTCAATAAGGTAAACACACACACACACACACACCCCATTTTATTTTTTAGATGTTCTTTTATTCTAAGGGGCTAAATTCAGTCCTGGCTCTGGCCCCTTCTGTTTCCATCACTGATTTCCACGTGGATGCATTGTCCATCCTCTGTGAATCTCATGAAGCTTTGTGGACATCAATACTGTGATCTCCGCACCCCAGATAAATTTTAATCAAGGTGGGAAGATGGTGAGATGAATCAGAGCTACATAAATATGAAACATTGACAATTAGGCTGTGTTCATCTCAGAACAGTTTCCAAATGCATTGTAAATTATTTTTTCTGAGGTGGCAGGGCAATAATGTATCAATTGATTTTTTACAAATATAAATCACTGACAAGGTCACTGAGATCCCCAGAATTTTCCCGTGGCTGCTATGGGAGTTTTTGACTGTTTTTAATATCTCCCAAGAAGTGTTGGAGATTGTCCATTTCCTTCCAAAGTGTCTTCCAGTCTGCACATTTTTTACTTCTAGGTGGGCATGCTAACTACCCATGCCACCTTTAAAAGCACCTCTGTCTTTGGCAACAGGATTTTGGGGAAGACTTTGCTTTATTAAACAAATTATTTGGTAAATACTTGTTTACTAAACAAAAAGTTGGGAAACACACAATTGTTTTCTGGGTTTTTACAAATCATAGACATAGAGAAGAACCTGCCAGAGCTTTTGGGTGGAGGCAGTGATGATGTTCAAGTGATGATCCCTTTCATGGAATCCCCAGGGTCCCAGAGCTCTGGAAATGGAAAGTGGTTGTGTAGTGCAATAAGCTACCACTCAGTGACCTCAGTCATGTGATAAGGACTAAATAGCCACAAAGTCTGAAATATTTCCCATCTAGTCCCTTACGGAAAAGCTTACTGATCCTTGCTTTACATAGCAAAACCTGAACTTTAGTGAGGTAATTTCTTTATTCCTAGTAGTGTGATATTCACATGTTTTGGTGTAGATCTGTTGCTATGTTTCATCACTGAGCTTGGTCCAGAACTCTCTGGTACATTATTTGGTAGATAGAATTTCAAACTTACTACTTTCTGAATAGCTGAACATCTTGCAGCACAGTTGGTGTCAGGGTTGTGCACAGAGAAACATGGAATGGCAATAGCTAACACTAAGTGTTTTCTCTTTACCAGTATTGTTTTAATTAGCATTCACACATTAACTCTTACTCTCTTGTGACTCTCCCAGGTAAGTCAGATTCCTTTTCTTAAATATATAAATGAGGAAACTGTAGCTATCTAGTAAATAACAGAGTGAGATCTTAACCCTGTATTCAGGCTCCAGAACCCTTATTTCTCCTCTGGATAGGGTCCCTCAGATGGCCATTTGTGATAGATCAGTGCATATGCTGAGGCATGAGGAAGAGAAATGAGGGCTTTTGAGGTCAGACACCTGACTGCAACTTGCCTACTGTGTGACCTTGGGTGACTATATCTGTGAAGTAGAAACCATGAAAAGATATAGGATTATTCTAGGGATTCGTGATATTACTAATCATGACAGCTCACACTTATCTAGAATTTAAAACCAGTACTATTCAAAGCTATATATACATTAACTAAGCCCTCATAAATCTATGAGGCAAATACTACAATTATTCCTTCTTATAGATAAGAAAACTAAGGTACAGAAGCCTTATGTAAACTGCCTGTGGGCACCCATTGTAAGTAGTTCAGCGAGGATGTACACCCAGCTGATTATTCCAGACTCCTTGTCCATAAAGCATGCTCTGCTAACCATCTGTTCTGCACTTGGGCCTCAATTTCTCCATTTTTAATATGGGGAGCATTGATCATGCCTTTCAGGACTGCATGAGACACTCTGCTAAGGAGTGGGTATTAAGGTTTATACCTAGATGTCCCTCTGAAGCTTCATGTGCTTATAGGTGAAGCTTCTGAAAAGCGACTGAATCGTGCTGGGACAATGGCTACATGTGATGCTAGGAGGTGGGACCTGGTGGGGAAAGGCAGGTTGCTGGGGCCCAGGGCCTCTGAGAGGAAGGGTCTAAGTGGAGCCTAACAAGGACAGGCACTAACCAGGCAGAAGGAGAAAGGGAGGTCCTGTCATCTGCCAGTGACAGGGAAGTAAAAATGTGCATAGACACAGCAGTTTTTGAAAAGTAGTAGCAACATATATGAAAATGCAAGAAGCCAAAAGGCCAAAAAAAAAAAAAAAAGCCAATAATAACAACACCAAAACCCCCAGCTACTGCTTTCGATCTAATCAGTTTACTTTCCAGGGAAAAAGCTTCATGGAGAGGAGAAACTATATACTCAAAGAGGTTCCCTGCAACAGTATCTGAAAGAAAAAAAGAAAGCAAGAAAACAAGCTATGGGGAGATGACTGAGGAGAGAGAGAGAGAGGAAGGAAAGACAAAACTAAAAGGAAGAAAAAGGTGGCTCTAAATACACTGTACAGCTATGTGCATGAACAAGAATAGAGGGCAGCAGGAAGACGCTGGTGTGCATGGACAACTAGGGGCAGGGAAGGGCCCCGGCCCTTGCCAGCCAAAGGAAAAGCAACTATGGTGACAGAAGGCAATGAGAATGGATGGAGTGCTGGAACTGGAGTCATAGTAGTAATGATGAAGTTTATAGAGTGCTAACCATGTGCGTGCTTCATTTGAAATAACCCTATGAGGTAGGCACTATAACTGTCTGCATGAAGAAGTAAAGGCACAGAGAGGCTGAGTATCTTATATTCACATAATTAGCAAAGTTACTATACCCACTTGGTTATTAAGGCCATGTCCCTTTAAAGCACAACATTATTATTATTAGTTTTTTTAGGCAGCAACTAGGGTTGAATTCAGAGCCTTGTGTATGATCTACCACTGACCCATATCCCTACTCCATATTATACGTTGAGAATTAGCTATGTTTGTGCATGGAGCTAGAGTTTATTCTTCTTTAACTGCCTATGATATACGCTGTGTAAATATCCCATAGTTTGATTTACCCACCTTTTCCTTGGTGTGCATTTAGGTTGGTTTCTACTGTTCGTTATTACAGACAACACAGAAATATCCTTGCACATATCTACGTGAATATTTTTATAAGTAATCATAGAGTTAACGCCTGGATATTAAGTTTACAGATCTCATGGTATGCTTATATTTACTAAATAAAATCAAAATAACTCCCCTCCCAAAAAATAATTAAGCTGCAATTCCAAGCAGTTCTGTCACAATTTGATCACCTTCTTACTCCCGCGAGACTGTGAACCAGGATACCGAGTGCCTCGCTGGAGCAGCAAGGTGACCCCAGGAGCTTCCTAGCAGGGTGCGTTTGGGATTCTCTCTCAAGCCCAAGTGTGAGGCCTGGGGCAAGGCTATGCCCCAGTAGTTGTGGCCCAGGGTTCCCGAGCATGGCTGGGGCCTCAGTAGGTGAGCTGAGCCAGGTTGAGCTAGCAGCTCAGCCTTTCTGTAGCTACTACCCTCCCCAAACCTGTGCAGGTGCCAGCAATTCATTATGGAAAAACATTTCTGTTGTGTACACAAGAAAAATGAAAAGCAAAATGCCTGGGCTTGACAGTGTTGGATTTTGAACAGAGGAAACAGAACTTTTTGGAGTTGGTAGCTCACTTGCCTCCACCCACATGTCTGGCAAGTTGGAGTCAATGTGAGTGAGTGAGTGAGTGAGTGAGCGAAGTGGCTGCAGTGATATTTCTCTGCTGGCATGCATGAAGGCTCCGGATGATACTGAGGAGTGGCAGCCCCAGCTCTGGAGAGGGTGGGCTATGCTAGTGGTGTTGTGGTCCCTCCAACCTTGGCCCCATATACCTGGTATTACTCAGTGTCAGGGTGGAGCAGATGACTAGCACTGGTCTGAGTACTTTTAACCTTGTATGCACAGTAGATTTAAGCATTGAGTTGGAAATGAGTCTGAAATCTGTTTGAATTTTAGCTGTACATTCTTAGATAATCTTGGTAGTCACTCTGCCTCTCAGCTTTCTTCCCTTTCCTGTAAAATGGAGACAGTATTAATTTCCACCTGGGTTAAATTAGATAATATGTGTAAGTAACATTGGCCAATCCTGAATGTATAGTACTCTTTTTTGTTATTTTAAGCTCTTCTTATTATAGGTAATTAGTCTTTCTAGGAACTTCTTAATGGTTTTTGGCATTTGGTAACATGCATATCCCCAGAAAGAGGAAAGAAGGAGCATGTATTGATTCTCCTGTCTACCTCAGTACAACATTGTTGGAAGGTGGAACACTATAGGAGACATTTAGAGCTTGATGGATGCACCCTCACTGATGGCTTCATACCAGTTATGAAAGGGCTAGAGGCCAAAGTTTGACGTCTCACTCTCATCTTGTTTGCTCTTCTGCATTCTGCCATGGAAGGAAGAGGTATGATGTCAGCACCATGCTGTTGGACTTCACAGCCCAGCCAATAAATCTCTGGTCTATGTAAATGAGTCTGTGGCATTCTGGTATAGCAGCAGCACAAAGCAGACTAAGACAGTAACTGATGTCAGCACTGAGAAGTGATCTCTCCCTTCTGGTGGCAGGTTGCCCTGAACAGAGCACTGCTATCTTTTCAACCTGACAGACTCTGCATGATCAAAGATCTGCACACTCAAAGGCATTTGCCTGATGCATAAGTATAGACAGTGAGAAGAAGGCCCTAATTTGCAGATGGTGTGAAAGATGATGGCATAGAGAGCAGAAGAAAATAAAATCCTTTCCATGAAATTATGAGCCCCCTCAAGTTTGAAGCTTGGAGATGTGAATATCTTCAAACCTATGAGTTTTCCATGGCTCCATGGCCTCATTTATTTTAATATATATATATATATATATTTTTTTTCATTTATTAGTCCAGAACTTCTGAGAAACTAAGGAGAAAATACTCTTTCCATAAATAAACTTCCAGTGTTGACATAGTAGGCGTCTCTTTGGATCTCAGTGCCCCAACTTTAAGATGAGCCAGTTGACCTAGATGAGTTCTCAGTTGCTTTCAATCTTGTTTTCTAGAATTTTGCGTTTTTTGATTTTTTCTGTTTCCCAAGTACTTGACAGACAACGAACGTTAAACAGAAAATAGTTCTGCAAGGGCCACAGGAGGGCACAGTGGCCTGCTGCACTTGACAGTTCTGGGCATGTCTCCAGCCTGGATACCACAGACCTGCTAATGAGGCTCTGAGAGATGGATTGGACAGAAACTTTAAGTCTTGGAGGCTGGGTAGGGGGAGAAGAGCTACAATTCTGCCAATATTTATTTTTAAAAAAGAAAATAATCTCAGATATTTGTAGCTCCCTTTCTGTGATGAGAGCTATGTATTCATTGCAGTATCCTTGGCAAGATAAGCAAACAGAGGCTCAGAGAGATTAACTGAGCTGTCCAATGTCCCAGGGGAGTTCTGGGAGGAAACAGACCTTGTATTCCCTTTCTTTTTTAAGCCTCAGTTTCCATCTGTAAAACATGGACACAAATAATTCCAACTTAATAAAGATGTAAAGAGTAAGTGAGTAATAACTCTTAAAGCATTAAGGAAAGTGCTCTCCACATAGAGTGTTCAGTATACATGAACTTCCCTGATTACACCTATTAGTGACTGCCGGTGATCCCTGTCACGATGTTCACTCCTTGGGGAATATTGAAACTATCTGCCTGTCCCCATACTCACCATGCTACTGTGAACCTGCACTGCAAAATTCTTTGCTTTCAAAGGAATTTACTGCCTCCTTTCAAGTAAGCTTTTCCATCGTAAGTGCTGCTTGTATGGAATGAAGTGTGGGAATTTGTCTTTGTCTGGAGGGTACTGCCCCAGTTTTAGTCTTAATTCACATAGGGACAGAGGGCAAAGCCAAGCTCACATGCCTGCGTGGGCCCAGAGTGATGCTGGTGACCATCTGGAGCAATGTGGACTTTCTGCTTTTATGGTGACACCTCTGGTAATGATGTGAGCTCGTTTCTGTGACTATGGCTGCACAAATGAGTGTATTCATATTCGGGAGTAGGAAAAAGTCTGCAAACTTGTCTTGAACAGGTTAGTGGTGATTATCTTAGGGTGGTCAGCTTGCAGTTGAAATGTCTTAATTGGTTTGTCTCCATAATCTGCTTTTCTTCAATAAACACATAGTGGTCAGTAGGATGAAATTAAAATGGCTATTGTTTGCCAATTCCTCTCTGTTCATGTTGGACAGAATATGATAGATGGATGGTATTACGGTTTGTATATAGATGCCCCCCCCAAGCCTCATGTAGTGATAGAAGCGGCTGAATCTAGCATTTGTGGTTGACTTGTTGTCTAGCGCTGGGATTGGTGGTGTGAGCTCTGCACCCACCCAGGGGTGGAGCCGACATACAATGTGATGTTGGAATGGGGGCAGGTTCTTTCTCTTTGGCCAGGTTCGCTCTTGCCGCTTGCAGCTGCCGTGAATGGCTGCTTCTCAGCCATGCCACCCTGCCTTGGAACCAGCTGAGTATGGACTGAAACCCCCAGAACTGTAAGCTAAATAAACCTCTCCTTCCTTCACTTTGGGCATCAGGTATTTTGTCTCAACAACGAGAGAAAAGTAACCAAGACAGACAGACAGATAGATACATAGATAGATAGATAGATAGATGGATAGGTAGATAGATAGATAGATAGATAATCTTTAAACCTTCATAGATGTTTCTGCAAGGGAGTTACTATTATTTCCATGCATTTTAATAGAAAATTGAGACTTGGAAAAAACTAGAGAGAGAAAGGTCATTTTTTATCTTCCCCAAAAGACTTTTTCCAAAATTCAAGGCCCTTCAATAACTCCTTTTAGATTTTTCATTAGATTTTTCTTGTTAAGCAACCAGTACCCTGGAAAGTATCTTATTCCTCCTCAGGCCCTGGGAAGAGGTTTTGGTGATATCAGAGGCTCCACAAATCTGCGTTTAGCTTTGAGTCACATCTCTAAGGCCTGCTGGGTCCAGAGGCCATAGCTCTTTGCTGCTTGGCTGAATGGAAGGGAGTCCAGGCAAGAACTGCCTGTGAACACAGAGACCTGACTTTCCAAGAAGGCTCCTGAAGCTGGGCAGGTCCTTTTTCACTGGGAAAAAGCAGGAAGAACCTGGAGTGGGCCTGCCAGAACCCCATGGATCTCTGGATCTGCAAATCAAAGTTGGCAAGGTGTGGCAGACCACATTTTTGTTTCAGTTTCCAGAGCTGGAATCAAACAATTTTTTTTATTATTTTGAAAAGAATATAACCAAACAAAATAAAACAGAGTAGAGTCAATCACAACAAAACAATGAACATGGTAAAAGGAAATCAATAATGGCTACCATAATGCCTCTTGTTATCTTCAATACAACTACCCATACTATCAGGGATAAATAAAATCAAACAAAATGGAACAGAATAAAACCA
>RJWT010055086.1:0-10196 GCA_004365215.1 Cuniculus paca
CTCCCCAGGCATCTTTCCTTTAATTGTATTCTTTCATCCTCTCCTCACCCCGCTCTGTTACCAAAACTGTCAGGTTATCCTAAGCAATTTATAACCTCCTGTCTTACATTACTACATAGTAGTCTTTAGATTAGTTTCCCTAAGAAGACCTCCATGGGAGAAGTTTAACTCACTGTCCAGAGTGATTCTGCTGTGTTTGCAGAAGTGTGCAGTCTCATCTGAAAAGTGTAAGCTCTTCTCGGTGCAGAGACCATTTCTGACTCATTTTTACATCCTTAGTAGCTTAGTGCCAGTGCCTGGCTCTAGTAAGTAGTCAGTGTGTATTTGTTGGACTGAACAGTTTAACCGTGGCAGTGGCTGTAATTACCAAGTGTAGGTAGAGTAGAGAAACAGATGAGCATAATGACTGGTTAGAGTTAGGCATACTGAGCAAATGAGAGGGAGAATCATGACCCAGTTGCTGGGTTACACAACAGATAGCAAATGAAAATGAATCTCGAGTTTATATTAGTGGTCTTGGTTAGACATCACTTTTGCATTTCATCAACATAGGAGGTTCAGTGAAACTTTTTTCCGAACAGTGCTTTTACACCGTGATAATCTTTATCTTTAAAACCACCTGTAATTTGCTTTACTAATTAACATTTTACAAGTGAGCAAACTAGGGTGCTGTTAAGGACCAAAGATTGGCAACCACCTCTTTTCACCTTTGGCTTCTGGTTCTTTTCATAATACCACACTGCTACTATTCAGGAGGATTATAGGTGCTGAGTGACCCTAAGTATGGGACAATTAAAAATAGCCTTAGTTGTGGCAAACTTAAAGGTTATCTGGGACCTTAGAAATGGGACACTGGAGGAAGATTGTAGACAGTTTTCCTGAGATGCACTGTGGGTGCCTGGGAGATTGAGTGTAGGGCACATTATCCAGAAAGTTGGCTAAGAAGAGGAAGACAGCAGTAACTGCAGAAGGGAAATAGACTAAAGTTAACAGAGAACATTTACCTAACTGATCTACAAAAGGAGGAGGACGTAGCCTTCCAGAAAGAAAGACTAAAATAGAGCTGTGCAGACTCTTACATTTCGATTCTGTCCACCAGTACTTCATATTTCTTACTCATGCTAAGCCGGAATAGGTAGGTATGGGCTGACCCATATTAACTTACGGATTGGAACTGGTTGTGTCAGTGTTGGTAAAATGTGACTTCCTTGATTAGGTCCTCAGCTAAGCCTTAGATAGGATCCTGAGAAAGCTGATGTAAAACACAGACCCAGTTAATTAGAACTTAGTATCTTCTGATAGTTTTCTGCCCTATAAATTAAATAATATGATTTTGAAAAAAAGCTTAAAAGTAGTTATTTGCACAGGGGAGTAGTTTAGCTTATTAATGTATTCTTACCGATGTTCAAATGTAGAACAAGTAGAATAACATTTGACAATAGCTTGTTGTTTAATTTGTCTTTACTTTATAATGCTATAATGACAGGTTACTTTTAGAAGAAGATATTTAAAAAGAAGCCTACAATTTTACAATGGAAGCCTCATCTTTTTGTTTTTAATTCCTGTTTTTGTCTGTTTTCCTAGTTTCTAAAACCTTTAAGAAATATAGGTAAATAAAAAGAAAGAGATGAAAGTCTGATTCCAGTACTGTTAACAAAAAATTTTTGGAGGGGCCGGGGATCTAGCTCAGCGGTCTAGGCGCCTGCCTGACAAGTGAAAGGTTGTGAGTTCAATCCCCGGTGCCGCAAAAAAAAAAAATTTTGGAAGGTTGAAATTAATTAGAAAACAGAGTGTTATTTCAATAATTTTGTGTTCCTGCTGTCGTGCAATTCTTAGTATTGAATGCTAGTGTAAAATCACATTAGCTAAATTTTAGATTATTCAAGATTTTAAATTGATATCTATCTACTTCCTAAAGTGTTTCAGAATTCCAGAATCTCTTTTGACCTTTAGCCATTATTTCCATTTAGACATTGATTAATTACTATTGTCAAGAGCGGTATTTCCATCATGTGTTACTTGTTGCCAGTGAAGGAATGAAGAGATACAGCAATGACCCAGTCTTCAGGTTTTATCATGCCTACGGTACATTAATGGAAGGTAGGCGCTAATTATTAAATGAGTTCCATAAGTTCTAAATTCTTCTTTTGTGCTAAGAATAATTTTCGATTTTATAATGTTGATAATCTTGATTTTCAGGTAAAATTCAAGAAGCTCTTCGAGAATTTGAGGCTATTAAAAATAAACAAGATGTATCACTTTGTTCACAAATTGCACTGATATATGCTCATAAAATGAGTCCTAATCCAGGTATAGTATTTAAGCATAATGCATAGGTGAAGTTTCCTTAATTTATTTTGATTTCTCCACTATTCGGTATGATCATTCTGTATTATATATTGTCCATAGATACTGTTTATATCATTTGTGTTTTATCTTCCTGACAAGAATGTGAATTTGTCAAGCACAAGAAACATGTCTTATATTTTTTTCATATTCTTTATATCCTATGACAGAGGTTTCACTGATACAAAAGAATTGTTCTATGTAATTTAAAGATGAATGTATATTAGCAGTTGTTATTCAAAAGGAGAGCTAAAAGCTGCTATATTTCATATATATCATCTACCTATCTAGTTTTACATTAGCCAAGTTTACAACTTCGTGCTAATAGAAAACGTGCTAATCTAATCGTCTGACCTATAATGAACACTGTGCTGATCTGCGCTGATCTGATCCTCTGATCTGTAATGAACACTTGCTAGATTTTAATTTTCATTTAATATTGTTTTCCCCTCTTAGATAAAGAAGCTATCCTGGAATCAGATGCCAGAATAAAGGAACAACGTAAAGGAGCTGATCAGAAAGCTCTATACCACGCAGGCTTGTTTTTATGGCACGTTGGCCGTCACGACAAGGCGAGAGAATACATTGAAAGAATGATAAAGATGCCTAACAGCAACAACGAGGTGGCTGGTTTTCTTACTTTGAAATAATAACATTAAAGAAAGTTTATGTTATTTGTATATTCAGTAGTATCGGTTCTATAGTTCTCTGTTATCGTCTATTCTCTTTTTAAATATCAGCTTTATTTTAATATTTTCTGTGCTATAAAATAGGGATTCTCTAAGGTTGCTCATTTGGCTTCCCTGATTCCTTCCCTTTCTGTTCCCTTTTCCTTCCTTCATTTATTCTTTCCTTTTTTCCTTCCTTCCCTCCTTTTGTGAACAGCTCTGCATGTGTGACACTGTTATTTATACTGCTGCTAATATACAGATAAAGAATACATTACTTTCTTGAATGAATTACAGTGTCTCATAGTTGCACAGAGCATATATCCAACTTACAAGAAAAACTGCCAATGTATGAAGGACCTGTGATTATAGTACACAGGAAAATTATGCCTAACATTTGCTATTTGCTTACTTTTTACCAGTCTCTATTTTAAATTAAAAAGAGGGATTATATCTGTATTAGGAGGAAGAGATTTTGAAGGACATAGCTTTTGAGCTAAAGCCTAAAAGATGGACATAAAGCCTAAAGATGGACATAATCAGATGAGAAAGAGAAGTAGATTCTCCAAAGTGGGAAGTAATGGGTGGAAGTGAGAAATGTTCATTCTGGGTACACTGAGAACCTTACATTTGATGAGAATATAAGCTAGATGGATGAAGATTATGGAAGAAAAGTCTGGAGAGGTAGATTGGAACAAACTGGAGGATCTTGTCAGCTAAGTACAAATATTTGTATCTAATTTGATGGACATTGAGAGATCATTGACTTAACCATGAGAGTGATATTATTAGAATCCATATCCAAAAGATTAATTTAATAGTGGTTTGTGGTATGAACTCACATGAAAAGAAGCTAAAATGTGAGAGAAACAAAAAAAGTAGCACTTTCTGATTTTGAGGTCTACACTAAAATATGCACCACTGGTGTGTGTGGTGGTGCATGCCTGTAATCCCAGCACTTGGGAGGCTGAGACAGGAGGATTACCATGAGTTTGAGACCAGCCTGGACTACATAGCAAGTTCAACGACAGGCTGAACTTCCTACTGAGACCTGTCTCAAAAAACATATATATATAAAATAACATATAATATTAAACTTGAGGGTTTTTTAATACCCTCGGGCTTGTTAGCTGATTATTGATAGGAGGGACAGAAAATGAGGAATCACATATGAGGGGTGCCTCTGAGATTTTAAGTCTGGATAATTAAAAGAGCAGTTAACATCAGTATAAGAAATGTTGCCACAAGAAGCTAGCCTTAGAGGGAGGTGCCATATTTACTTTCTGACATAATGTATTTGTCTAGGAGAAACAGACAGATGTTGATCACTTGGGAACCTTTGGTAAAAGTAAAGTTCAGAAAAGATTTTGGGTTAGAAAGCCCAAAAAGGTTGTCAGAATCACTCAAAGATAGTAGTTGAAACCATTCAAAATACGGTCTACTTAGTGAAAGAGTATTGTTAAAGATGTAGTATGTCTTTTCAGATAAGATACAGAGAAGTAAATAAAATCTTAAAGGTCTATGCATTTATGAGATAATATAAAAATTTTTAATAGAAGAGAACATTGTGCAATTTTTGTTTGATATTAAAAAGAATAAAGAGCCAGGGATATAGCTCAGTGGCCCAGCACCTACCTGGCAAGTACAAGGTCCCGAGTTCGATTCCTGGTACCAAAAAAAAAAAAATGAAGAATTTCTTTTTTCCAGTCTTGTAAACTTTCCAATCCACTGGTTCACTAACATCTCAAAAGGTAAACATCCATGACTTAAATTTTAATTTCTCAGGCCATTTACCTTTTCATATTAAATTCACTGGACTATTATAGAGGTTAAGAATACAGCCACATAATTATCTGGATCTTTAATGTATATTAAATGAGAGATCTTCTGTTTTCCATCCTACTTCATTTAGGCTGTTTGTTACAAAGAAACAGCGTGTGCTTACTTTTATATTGAATTACATGTTAATTATTATCGGAAATAATTTAGTAGCAAAGCCTCAGAGAAGAACACTGTTTTTAGCATTAGTGGACTATTAACCAAACTTTTTAATACTGAGTCCAGTAGTCTCTGAAATTCATAGTCTAGTTTCCAAGACTAAGTTGGCAAGGGTTCAAAACCAATGTTACTACACAGAGTTTAATTGTTCAGTACACTATTTATAGAATCCATTTTGTTATTTATTACTGAAAAATGACATTAAGTTAACCTCCTTTCTCAGCAGTTATTTCTGTCATCTCAAAAAAAAAAAAATAGAAGTTTGACTGAAATTGCTCATTTTCCAGGGACAGATTCTGAAAGGTTGGCTTGATATTACAAGAGGAAAAGAACCTTATGCTAAAAAAGCACTGACCTACTTTGAAGAGGGGTTACAGGATGGAAAGGATATTTTTGCTCTGCTGGGTAAGGTAAGTTGGAGGTAAGATAATTTACTTTGAATTTATTCAACATTTGAAACCTTAACAAATTAGTTAAAAAAAAAAAAGATGATACTTTTTATGCTATTGTTGTTCCCTCTCAGAAGGACTTGTGTTTGTGTGGGATACAACTAGAGAAATGAATTCCCTATCAAAGTTACTGGATTATTTTTGATGTTGTTGATTCAGCTTTGTCTCCTCAACAAACACTGTGTATCTGATGTGTGTCAGGCATCACTCTGGATCCTAGTGCTGACCTAAGCAAATAGAACCTTCTGTCTTACAGATTTTGTATTCTTCTACAGAGGAACAGTAAAAAAGTTCTGTAGCAGATCAGATGGTAGGAAGGACAATGGGAAAACAAAGCAGGTACTCTAAGTCCCTGCTTTGGGCAGCGAGAAGCTCAGTACATTGAAGTCACAAGTTTGATGTTACTTTTGCTTCTCCCTTTAGGCACGGTGCCTTGAGATGCGCCAGAATTATTCAGGTGCTCTGGAGATTGTGAACCAGATCATTGTGAACTTTCCAAGCTTCCTTCCTGCTTTTATAAAGAAAATGAAATTACAACTAGCCTTGCAGGATTGGGACCAGATGGTTGAAACAGCGCAAAGGTTAAGTACCAAAAAAAAAAAAAAAAAAAGGGTCTTTTTGGATCTGGTTATAATTACAAGACCAAAAAGCTATGTGTATTTCTTGTTGTGAGATTTTTTTTTTAAGTCATCATAGAATTTGTCCAAACCAGATAGAATTCATTTTTTTCTGAACAGCATAGAATTGAGGACAATTTAAAATTGCATTGTTTTTAAAAACTGAATCTACTGATTTACATAAGTATGTAAATACTTGTCCTAAAACACTCTTTTGGAAAACAAACTAAAATTCCTGTCCTCACAAACTTTATGTTGAAGTGAGAGAAACCATGTGCTGTACTCATAAAAACAAACAAGAACATTATGTGGTAAGTTAGGCAGTTGTAAGTGCTGTGGAGAAAAGATACAGCAAGAAGATGAAATTGGGAGTGTTGGGGAATTTGCTGTTATGAGGGCATCAGGGAGGATGGGATTTGAGCAAAGATTTGTAGGCAGGGAGGAAGCTCTGCAGACATCTGGGAGACTTTGCAGAAAGAGGGCAGAGCAAGCTCAGAGACCCTGAGGTAGGACCCTGTGTCATAGGTTTGAGGAATGGGAAGGAGTAAGAGATGAAGTGATGGTGAGGTCTGAGAGGAAGGGTGGAGAGGATCTGGTACCAAGTCACGAAGAGTCTCATTGATTTTAGTTTCTCTTCTGAAAGGTGAAATCATTCGAGGGTTTGAGTCTGCATTACATTTTAAGGAATGA
This sequence comes from Cuniculus paca, assembly GCA_004365215.1. Classification (NCBI taxonomy): domain Eukaryota; kingdom Metazoa; phylum Chordata; class Mammalia; order Rodentia; family Cuniculidae; genus Cuniculus; species Cuniculus paca. The sequence goes on from RJWT010055086.1 coordinate 6,769, forward strand.
CTCTACTGTCTAAGACTTTGTAGGCAAGAGCAGGGGGAGAGCACTTTTGGAGCTCTTGCTGTAATCCGAAAGAGAAGTACTGATGGCAGTGACCCGGATGGTTGTAGTGAAAGTGCTTGATCTGGATTTGTTTGAATGAGGAAGGAAGAGGAAGTGATTAGCAGAAGAAAATCCCAAGCTTTTTGGCCTGAACTGTGTACTATGATAACAATAGCAATGATGATGAACTGTTATGAAGTGTTTAGTATTCCTGGCCCATAGGAAATGCTGTTTATCCCTAAAAGGTAGGTGCTGGTAGAATTTTAGTTTGCAGAGTAAGGTGAAAAACTGTTAAATATTTTATTCAACATTCAACCTATAAATTATTAGGGAAAATTTATTAACCAGAATTGAGCATTGTATTAGGCAGCTATGGGTATAAAACAAACAACCTGGTATGTCACAAAATAAAAATTCATTCCACACACTTGTGTGGGTTATCGAGGTTCTGAGGATCTCAGTCGTGCTTTTAGATCCAGCTAGGTAGGTATGGCGTCCTTGCCTTGGGCTCTGGTCATCTCCAGTGGTGTTCTTCCCTGGGCTCGGCAAAGGACACTATTTTCTTGGTGATAGCAGAGGTACAAAAGAAGCGTTTCCACTCCTGTCTGCATTCCATTGTCAATATAAGAAAGTCAACCAAATCCCTACTTAGGAAGATGAAAAGTCTTCTCCAGGTTTGTAGCGGGACTCCAGTTACATGCCAGGCAGCAACTATTCAGGGAGAAATGAAAAACCAAAACTGATAATTCAGTGTACCACACAATGCAGGACGAGTTGCACCTTTTGTTCAGTTCATTTTAAAAGTATTCTTGAGGTAAGCTTAATAAGATTTTCATAGCTTATGCACATTTCTTACTGAGTTTATATTTTTTCATTTGGTTTGGTTCCAATTATGAAAGAATTTTTATTGTATTTTCTAATAAGTGTGTGTGTGTGTGTTTTTTTAAATAGCACTTTTAATGTTTTAAGTAACATTAAGAGATTTTTAAATGTTTGACCCATCTTAGCATTCGTAGAATTTCTGTGCTGAACTAGCCTGGTCAAGGTGGATTAAACATTTAATACACTGTTGTGTATGGTTAGCTGATACTTTAGTTAGGTATGTCACAAGCTTTCATGAGACTAGTACATTCTATCTTATAAAAACCTATTAAAAATTCGAGAAACTTAAAAGTTTAAATAATTCAGACATCACTTTAAAGCTACCGATCTGAACAGTGGTATAGTCAGCAACAGACTAATTTTTCATGCCTTCAATTAAAAGAAAATATGTAAGTTTATGTCACCATTGACCAACATGTTTTCCTGCAGGTTGCTGCTTCAAGATAATCAAAATGTGGAAGCACTGAGAATGCTGGCTCTTTACTATCTGTGTAGGGAGGGGAATATAGAGAAGGTAAGTTGTATTGTGTTCCATTTCCTGTATTAAAGATGTATTTCACCACACACAGGCATGCATACACGAGCATGCATTAGTACCTGAAGTTTTCATAGAATGTATATCATAGTAGTTTTTAGTTAATGACCAGAAATTCACCTTAACAAAGAAGTTAGCTTCTCATATCAACTAGTAAAGCAAAAATATAATTGGTAAAAATTACCCTTGAAAATTCCTTGCATCATTAATTACAATATGTGCTTTTTCATATGAAACCCCTGTGTTGTAATGTATTTGATTAATGAAATCAGTGATACTAGATATGAATGAGTACATATGCAAACTTTTATAATATTTTCATAATTTAATTGAGTTTGTATAAGGTAAATTAGCTTAGCATGAAATTCTAAGGAAGATCAGGAAGATCTTAGTAGGACACATTTTCAGTTAATTTTTTTCATTATTTATTAGGCCTGGGGATGTAGCTTAGTGATAGAGTGTTTCCCTAACATGTGTAAGACTCTGGATGTGATTCCTAGCACTGAAAAGAAAGAAAACCTACTAAGTACCTTTTCTATCCCAGAAAACATTTAAAAATAACCTAGTCCACATAGGTAATTGAATACATAGTCAATTGAATATTGATGTAAATATGTTATCATTTATGTTTCCTTTGGGTCATGAATTAATTATTGGTGAGAGAGCTTGGTATATATAGTTAATTAATATATGCAACTTTACCCATCCAGAATTTCAATTTAGTAGCAAATATTAAAAAGTGGAATGTAAGAATTCTTCATGTATCTTATTGATCTTTTATAATTTTAGTATTTCTTACAACATACAGAATTCTGTTGGAAGACGATTGTAAAACCAAAAGTCTCTTAAAATTTGAATACTAGTAAGTTACATTAGTGCATACGTGCATATATTATGTTCTTTTTCCTAGTATATTTAAAAATTAACACTGATTGCTTTTGTTCTAGGCTACCACCAAGCTGGAAAACTTAGGAAGTGCACTAGATGTCATGGAACCACAGAATGCTCAACTTTTTTATAAGATTACAGTAGCATTCAGCAGAACTGTAAGAATGCATTCTATGTATCAGAGCTCTGTTATCTATAGTAGAGAGTATTAAAGCAGTTTAAAAAGTTGAGGTACTGAGAAGTTTTGTGGCCTGGAGTGAAAATAGGATATGTCTGTAATTGTGATACATTTCCAAAAAAGGCACTTTGGAGGAGATGTGATTTGCAAATCTAAGAACACTTCAAGGAAGGATATTCCTTGCACTTTTAAAAATGGGAAAGTACCTTCCAGGCAAAGGAAATAAAGATATTTTTTAATCAGAACATATGATTTATGAGTATGATTATTCTTTGCTTGTGTTTTTAAACCTATTTGAAAATGTTTTAAATTGAGTGAGATACTATTTTGGCAGGGGAAAAGTTTGATATCTTAGTTTCTTTTTAAATAATAAGTATTTTAATTGTAAATGCCCGATAAAAGAGAGGTAATCAGGAATGGAATGCAAAAATGTATCAGAATGAGATGATTGAGAGTTATCAGAATGAGTACCAGGAATGCGAGGTTTGAATGTTAATTAAACTAGCAAAAAAAAAAAAGAGATACGATACATAGAAATATGTGAAATAATTAGCAAACATAAAATTGAAAAAGGAAATTCTAGGTGATACAAATAAAGTGAATTGTCTTATTTAAAAATAAAATTGTCACATGTGTGAAACTTTAAGAAAGAAAAATTTCTCTTATTACAAAAGCTTTGAGGAGGATGTTTACCTTTTTTATTTGCCTTTTTTACTGCCAGATAGATTATGTTCATTAGATTTTAATAAGCTCACCAATGTTATTTAAATTTATTCAAGCTTTTAAATAAGCATTTTACTCATAAAAGTTACCTTCAGAAGTTTTACATTTACTCTATCAACATTGCCATTTCTTAAAATAGTTGAAATTTTTCCAAGAAAATTTAAGACATAATCTTTTAAAATA
>RJWT010055087.1:0-10198 GCA_004365215.1 Cuniculus paca
TGGGAGAAAGAAAGAAAGTTTCTGTCAGAGGGACAGAAGGGGTCCCGAGTGGGTTGCCAAAGACTGTCATTTTAGGGACTTTATATTTATAGAGTAGATGGGTCCAAGGTGGGGAAGAATGGGAATTCCTAAGGTGGGCATAAGGTGGGACAGAACTATGGTTAACCAATAAGGTTAATTGCTCAGGTAAAATTGATTAAGTCCAGGACAAATGGGGATATGAGTCACGTAGCCAGCGAGCATGTTTAAGGAACAGTGACTCTTTCCCTAGGGGGTCGAGACAGGTGACTCTGGCTTCCTTAGGGAGCTAAGGACCTATTTAGAATACTAGTCCTCAGGAAGTGGGTGCATTTGTTTGATCTGTTGTCCCAGGACCGGCCCACAGCAGGAGGTGTTTCTCTCCTTTACAGTTGCAAGGTATCTAGGCTTTTGCATTGGCTCCGTGGAGGACCTGGCCCTGTCTGACTGCCTATAATAATTCTAACTATTTCAGCTTCCTGTAACACCATGAGCTAAGAGGATTGATCTGGAGTCTGGTTTCTCTTAGTGGTAGCATCAAGAAACAAAAAATGGCACTTGTTACTTCTGAGATGCAACCCTAAATAACTTAAACTTACTGAAATTTAAATATAAAAATTTGATATATGTGAGACCCATCCTAAGTCTTTCAAGCCAGGTTCTTCTTTTTCCTTCTTTCTGGGAATTTACTGGCACTTTCAGAATTGTTAGCTTTTAGGAATACTCCAAGAAGGAAAAAAAAAGCAATTTGTATTAAATTTTGTTCATCATATACGGTTGACACACAGTGAGCAGAATCCAGCTCCAGGATAACAGCCATGAATCACTAGGCATCTATCACATTCTAGTCGCCCAATATATTTCATTCCCAATCCTTGCAAACATCCCTATAGGATTTGTGGTGTAATCCCCTTCCTTGAAACAATAAGTGACTTGCTCCAGGTCACCATCCTGACCAATCCCAAGGCCCACATCCTTTCTCCACCAGAACACTCTAGAAGTACATGCAATGACACTGCTGTCTTCTCCAACAGGTCACCCAGAGCTCAAGACGGAGATATCCATGCAACCCAGTCCAAAACAAGAATGTGGGTGAAATGTCTTTTTGGTGCACTCCTGCTGCAGTGTTGGTGACCTTGTTCTCCTTCCAGAATTTTCTTTCCTTTTCTGACATTTTTATTTTGCCCTAGTCTTTCCAGTTACATAGGTCGCCCCTTAGATTAAGACAATGATTTAAGTAAGAACTGAATTATTTAATGAGCTACCTGGAGTTGTTCTAATTGGAAGATTTTGGCTTTGGTTTTGGTTTTTTAGTGGATGACTGGATGGTTCAAATGGCCTTCTTTTTTGAAAATGTATTCTACAGGGTAATGACTGGTACATGTTATGTCCACAAACACAAAAGCATCAAAACAAAGCCCTCAGAGTACATAGTAAGGGATGCATGGCAAGAAAAAAAGAGCTATTACTGAGAGTTGGGGGATGTTTGTTACCCAAGCACAACACAGTTTATCCTGACAAATACGCTACCTTACTAGCACAAGTCAAAATAAAATGAGAAGGGTAAGAGATTCTGTAACTTTCCACAACTACTACTATATTGTATTGTCAATTTTCCTATTTATTTCAAGAAAGTATCAGTCATCAAGAAGACTATGAACTATTACATCAATTCCACAAAAAAAATCCCTAATAGGTAACTTTTTCTGAAGTTCTTCTAATGAATTATCTTTATAAATGTCAGAACCTATATAACATTGTGTTGGAAAATCTGTGAAACATTTCCATTCAATCATGCTGTGCCCAGTACATTTCTATTTTCACACGTGTTTGTCTGACTGGTTGTAACATCAGGAAGCCTTTAGGATTATTCTTATGTAAAACCTGGTGGCAGGACCAGAGAAACAGACTCACATAAATACAGTCAATGAACCTTGGACAAAACAGCAAAGTAATTCAGTGGAGAAAGGGTAGTTTTTTAAACTAGTAGTATTAAAGCCATTGGTCATCCATACGCATATATGTGACACAAACTTTACCCTTGTCACAAAGTTTAACTCAAAATGGATAGGAGGCTTAAATCTAAATCATAAAACTGTAAAAATCCTAGAAGACAATATAAAGGAAAATGTAGATGACCTTGTGTCTGGTGATGAACTTTGAGGTATAGTGATCAAACTAATTCATGAAAAAAAAACAGCTAAATCGGACTCTACAAAAATTCAAATGAATAGAAAAATCATTTTGCAGAGAATAAAAAGACAAGTGACAGAGTAGGAGAAAAACAGTCATAAAACTTTGATTTGATAAAGCATTCGTATCCAAAATACAGAAAGTCTTAACATTTAGCAATAAGAAACCAACTCAATTTAAAAACTAGCCAACAATCTGGGGAAAAAATACCTCACAAGACAAGATATACATGTAACAAATAAGCAGATGAAGGGCATATGCTCGTGTAGCAGTAGGAAATGCCAATGAAAACAAGAAGACACCAGTACTCATCTGTTAGGATGGACCAAATCCAGAACACTGACATCTCCAAACATTGATGAGGATGTGTAGCAACAGGATCTCATTCACTGCTGAATGAACACAGAAATGGTACAGCTGCTTTGGAAGAGAGTTTGACAGGTTGTTACAAAGCAAACCCTTGGCTCGCCACATGATCTAGCAGTTGAAGCGGGGGTGGCCTCTGTACAATATAAGGGAGGAGACGGTGTTTTCTCACCTTTGCTCTGGCTGCTGCCTTGAAGTGTTGCCCCAGTGCCATGCCACCCTGCCTTGGAGCCAGCTGATTATGGACTGAAACTTCCACAAACAGCTAAATCAATCTTTCCTTCCTTCACGTTGGGTGTTGGGTATTTTGTCCCAGCAATGACAGAAAAGTAATCAAGACAGAATTTGGTACCAGGGACCAGAGATTTAGCCCAGCAGTTCAAGTGTTTGACTGGTAAGCACAAGGTCATGAGTTTGATCCCTGGTACCCCCCCCAAAAAAAAACTTCGTACCAAAAGAGTGCGGTAGTTGCTGTGACTGTACTTGACCATGTGGTTCAAGAGCCTTTGGGAATGGCTTGTGGAAAATTTAGAAAGGTTCAGAGATGTCACCTGAATGTATAGAGCTGGAACAGTTTAAGCTGTTCTGCATGGGAGATTCTGGTCAGAGCTCAGAAGACCAGAAGACTGATAGAAAGCTTACCAGTAAAGACCAACGAGGTTTCTGCTGGGAAGAAGGACTGCATTCGTTGTTGGACTCCACACAATGTAGGCTACAGCTTGGCAGAAAGTTTGTCTGCATTTTGCTTGTGTCCAGAGACTTTGCCTGAGACTAAGATTAAGGGCAGTGGACTGATTAATCTGGCAAAAAAAATTTCAAGGCAGTCAAATGTTAAGGTGGTGGCATGGCTATTGTTGGGGGCTTTTAGTAAGATTTATGCTGCAAATCAAGAACAAAGAGCCCCGCAGGGTGAATTAAAATGTCATGAGTTTGGCCAGAAAGTTGTGGACTGTAAACATAGAACTGAGAGCTCAATTGTTGAGAACAAACGAGAAAACCAAAAAGATGACCTGCAGGCATCACAAGAAGTGGCAGCAGGTCTCCACCCTTTGTAGCCTCAAAACTGCAAAAGTGACAGACTTTACTTGGAGGAGAAAGCCACAGAGCACCATGTTCTAGAATGGTGGTAGAGGCCCCAAGAGGTTCCAGAGTGGTGGTGGCATAAAGAATCTGTTCCTCAGAGTCAGTTTCAGAGTGCCCAGTGATCCAGGCAGTCAAGCCCTACAGCTGAGAGAGAAAAGCCTGGCTACTGCTCCACTGGCAGTGGACCTCAGCATCATCCATGTGGCACTGGTTTTAGATGCGTGGAGAATGCAAAAGTTCTGAGGTTATGGAGGCTTCCACCCAGATTTCAGAAGGCCTGGGAGGCCAAGCAGTGTGCCCCTGAGAGGGCAGTGTGTGAAGCTGTGAGCGTGAAGCCAAAGGTGCAGTGGAAAACCCAGAAGTTTAGAGAAGCCAGGAATGTGGATCATCTAAGGAAAGCTGCAAGGACTGAGCAGAGCAAGTGCAAGAGAGAAGCTGTGGGAGCTAAAACCACTGGAAGTGCTGTAGGCATGGAACCACACAAGCCCTTTGGAGCTCACAATTTGCCACAGAGTCCTTCAGGTGCTGGACAAGCAACTATAGGACTTAACATTTGCCCTGCTGGTTTTTGGACTTGCTTTGGTCCCAACCTTTTGTATTCCTGTTTGTACCTTTTGGAATGGGAATGTTTATCTTGTGCCATTGCATGTTGGAAGTGTTTGACTTTGTTTTCATTTGTACAAGGACTTGCAGCTAAGGTTTGCCTTCTATCTTGATGGAGACTTGGGACTTGAACTTATCAGCAATGCTGAAACTGTTAGGACTTTGGCAACTGTTGCAGATGGACTAAAGGCCTTTTGCATAAAGGCATGTGCATGAGTCTTTGGGGGTCCAAGGTCAAAATGTTATGTTTCTAATGTAATATAATGTGGATAGACTTAATGTTGGTTCTTAAGGATTGTTAAAGCTGTGTTATAATGTTCAAGTTGCAAAATGTTAACAATAAGCATGTTTGGTGTCTGGAAACCATTTAAAGAATATGTTTGGTTGCCAAGTTGACAAGGGGTGGATTATTACAGTTGATACATTGTGTCACCTTGAGCAGTTTAGAAGTTTAACTGAGAGACTCATGGGGGAGCCAGGGCTCTTTGTAAATATCCTCATCTGTGCAAAGGAGGACAAGGACATTGTGTGAGTGCTACACCTGCCCTGGGTGGGGCGGGGGGCTTGCATACAATATAAGGGAGAAGAGAATTGTTTCCCCCTTCTGCTCTGGCCACTGCCTTGAATTGTGCCCGTTGCCATGCCACCCTGCCATGGAGCCAGCTGAATATGAACTGAGACTTCCACAAATAGTGAGCTAAGTAACCTTTCCTTCCTTCATTTTGGGTGTTGGGTATTTTGTCCCAGCAATGAGAGAAAAGTAACCAAGACAGCGTCTAAACTTCTCAAGTCAGCACAGCATGTCAACCGTCACAGACCCGTCAGACCATCAGTCAGATGTGGGCCCTGCCGCTGGGGTTTGATCCAGTGGCAGCAACAAACATGGACAAAGTTAATGTGCTGCCAGATGGGATCTCTGCTGCTTGGGGGAGCTCAGGAATCCTCTTGTGCTCTCACAAAGTTTGGAACTGGAGAGAACAGCAGGAAGATGAGAGTTTGAAGGTCAGCTGAGTTACTGACTATGTTCTATTGGAGGCTAGGACTTTGATCCAGACCAATGGCTGCCCCAAACTGTACCCCAGGATTAGTCAGGCTAACTAGTAAGACTAGCTTACCCTGCTGTGCTTACTGTGTGGCTGAAGAAAAGACAACACGTTTCCAGCAGAGAGACATATCTACCCCCACACCAAAAAGAAAAACTACTTTAAAGATAACAACATGCATTGTATTAACTGTTATTGTCCTATTATTTTTTAATTTTATTTTAAAGATAATAAAACCCAACAAAACAAAACAGAATAAATCCAATCAAAACACAGCAGTGAAATTGGTACAGAACATCAAAGCAGGGTAATAGGAAAACAACAGTGGCTACCATAGTATATCCTGTTATCTTCACAGTAGTTGTCCAATCCATCAGATAGAGCAAAATCAGAGCAAAACAAAACAGAATAAAACCAATCAAAACAGAATATTGCGTAAAGCAAAAAAATTTAATAAAAGCAAAATAAAACAATGAGAACATTACTAGACTTCAAAAACGAGATAGGGAAAATCCCCCATATTTGCCATATTGCATACTGTTATCCTTCCTCAGGATCATTGCAAACTGAAAGAAGAAATTGGATTATTTAAAACCTCTTAGAGGTAATGTTAAACAGTAATGTTAAGGATCATTATTGTCAGATGTCATTTCCCCCAAGGGAGCATTCGCAGGTGCGCTGGGTAAGGTTAAACCCCTATGCTGTTCTCTCCCCGTTTTTATGATGCTACACAGTTATAGTTACATGTGACATAACTCATGTCTGATTTCCCCGACCAGACAGCAAATTCCACAAGGGTAGGAATCATATTAGTCTGTTCATTCAGTATGTAGAAAGTACTAAATATGTATTTTTCCCTTTTCACTGTTATTCCTTAGAATTTCATTTTTTATTAATGTGGATAATTATTGGTTATACAGATTAATAGGTTAATTTGGCAGATTTGTGCATGTACATAGTATTAAGTACATATCTTGGTTGGTTTTATCCTTATTTTGAAGGTAATCAATTATATGACCAAATTATTGCCACTGTCACATTTGTCATCTGAAATTAAACACAGCTGATAAAATTGTTGCCATAGATCTGAATATAAGGACTACACATCAAATTCAACTAATTAGTACAGCCCAGGCAAACAGCCTTTGGGGAACTTCTCAGGCTGTCCTGTACAAGTTCACCACCTCCACATTAGATGTCTTATCATAATGAATGAGTGAGTGTGTGTGACAGGGTGTTCACATTGCTTAGTAACTTTATGGTAACTCCCATTGCATCTGCAGCTACAAGTTTCCCCATGGAAAAATTGCATTTCTGACACATATTGAGCACAACTCCCTATGCGAATTATTATATTATTTTAGACTTCTCACCCAGCATCTTTGAGAACATTGAAGACTGCATGCATTCAGATGAAGGGGGGCAGGGTGGTGACAGTAGGGGCCCTGGCAAGGTCACCTTCCTAACACACAGCTAGGTGAGGGCATCCTGAAGACACAATCGCACGATCTCCTACAGGCAGCATTGACACCATAGAGTTTTATGATTTTAATAGTGTTTGGCCTTTTTGTCCCTGAAAATATAAAATATTATTTGCAGTATTTTAAGTACATCTCATTTTGAACTAACAGCTTCAGGCTGATTAAGATCTGCCTCTAGCATAAAATTCTAGGCTTCTTAAGACATATTGAAGTTGCAAGGTGATTTTTACATTAAACCTCGTTCCATAAACATAGGTTGGGCACCAATAATGTTTAAGAAAATAACTGGCATGGCCCCTTTAAGATTGAAAGCTAATTGGGACTTTCATTGTTTGTTTTGATTGATTTTACTCTATTCTGCATGGTTTGATTGTAATATGTCTGAAGGTGTAGGCAACTAATCTGAAAATAACAACTATTATGGTAGCCAATGCTGTTTTGCTAATATCTTGAAATTCTGTATTGCTTACATTGTTTTGCTTTGTTTGTTTTGTTTTGTTATGTTTTGTTTTATTTCTACTGTTTTATTTTGTTGTATTTTGTTTGATTTTACTTATCCCTGATAGTATGGGCAGGGATACTGCAGATAACAAGAGGCATTATGGTAGCCTTACCGAATGCTTTTTACCCTGTTTAAAAGTCATGTACCATGTTCATTGCCTTGTTTTGATTGACTTTACTCTGTTTTGTTTTGTTTGATTGTATTCTTTTCAAAATTAAAAAAAAAGCTAATTGGGAGCAGGGTGAGAAATACAGGTATATAATAGTATTCCCATTGTGATGGCTTCAATCTCCCATACTTGCATGATATTTTGCAATCTGTGCTTCTATGCATTAAAAAATGTCACTGACTTGCACAGCAACACAAATGAGCATGGAATGTGGGGCAAGGTTAAAAACAAGACAGGAGCTCTTGGGGACCACTGCCTGGCAAGCGCTAGCATCCATTCACTCATTGACAAAAACTATTGCTGAACAACTGATATCTGCCAGGTAGAAGCTGCAAATTCTATAGTGAAAAAAAGAAATTCCTGCGTTTGGCAGATTTGGAGGAAAAGACAAAGCAAAGCAATACCTGAAGATCAGCAGCGGAAAACACTAGATTCTCATCATCAAATCCCTGGCACAGTGAGCCCTGTGCTTGTCATTTCACAGAGGACAAAGGCTGAAGCTCAAGGTCACACAGTCAAAATTTAAAACCCTCCAAAGTGCTTCAAAAGCCACTCTGCTCGGAGCAAGCTGTCTCTAGGTTTGATAATACAACCCCAAGGTTACAAGGTAGTCAGAAGTCACCGTGTGAGCCTGATCTACTATAAGCCTGACAGCCTAGAACTTTCTAAGGTTGCTGGCCAGGAAAACAAATCAAATATTACTGACTCAAGAGAGAAGCCAACAGTAAATAGCTTTGACCTCAGTTCCCCGAGTGGAAACCCAAGTGGACTAGTTCCAGGCTACCTAGTGAATACCTCCAACCAGTGCCCCAAGGAGCCATAACATACGGAAAGAAAAACTGGAACTGTCCTTCCCGTGCAGCTCTTTCCTCAATGAGCCAACTTTCCTAGAAGAATTTTGCAGAAACAGCCAGGCCTGGTGGCTCACGCCTGTAATCCCAGCACTCTGGAGGCTGAGGCAGGAGGATGGTTGCGAGTTCGAGACCAGCCTGGGTTGCAAAGTGAGCTCAAGGCCAGCCTAAACAGCATAGTGAGACCCTGTCTCAAAAAGACAAGGGCCAGGGATTTAGCTCAGTGACCTAAGTGCCTGCCTAGCAAGCGTGAGGTCGTGAGTTTGATCCCTGGTGCTGCAAAAAAAAAAAAAAAAAAAAAAAGAATTTAACAGAAAAGAAAAACAGACACAATATGAGAACCTGTATTAATGGAGAAAATCTTCTACTTCAAATTGTAACTAGGTATGTGCGGTTTGGTGATTTTCAAATTCAGAAATCATTTTAATATTGGACACAATACAATGTCCTTTTACAATTACTCAGAGATGACAATGGCTATTAATCTGATACATATCCAGAGTTCTAGACATGTAGATTTTGTTTCCAATAGGCATGTGCCACTGAAAACAAATAGCATTGTTTTAACCTGTTGCTTAAAGGGAATGTGTTGTCATGTCTACAGGTACAATTCTATGTTGCCAATTTGCATAGCTGCAAATGGTATCTTATACTATTGTACCATACTTACTAAACCAATTTTGTATCTGAGACATTAAATTCTAATTTCTTCCAGGTTAAATTATACTTTGGTAAGTTTTCTTTATATTTAAGCATTTGCTTTATGAACTCTTTAGCATAAATTCTTGAAGTAGAATTTCTGGCGAGATTTGTACATTTTAAGTTTAAATGCACATTTTCAGAACTATAAGACAAATTTTGTTCCTGTGTATTGTACTATCAACCAGCCATAGCTGGTCTCTTTCTCCCCATTCACGCCAATGATGGGCCTTTTCAGCATTGGCCAATATTGTAGGTGAAAAATAATATCTCACTGAAATTTTAATTTGTATTTCTTTAATAAGAGTCTGATTGATCATCTTTTCACATATGGGCTGACCAACTATAATTTTAGGTTATGTGTGATCCATGTTTATTTTAAAGTATCTGTTTCTTATTGATTTATAAGAGCTCTTAAATATCAAAGCTATGAAGCCTGTTTAGTATTATGTTTTAACATATATTTTCCCATTTTTCACTTATATTTAGTTCACTTTTTTACAATGCTTTTGAAATACAAAAGTTTCATATTTTTAATTAGCCAAATCTAATAATCCCCCACAATGCTCTTCTCCAAAATATTATATCAACATTTACCTAAATTTTCTTCGAATATTGAATCATTTTAATTTTTTGTATTTGTATCATTAAGATGACAAAATCTTTAGTTTTCTCTTTCTATGAGAAATTAGGTGTGCAAATTATTTCAGCTCAGAGTCTCCATGAAAACAAACCAGACACTCAAACACAATTAGAATTAGGTTCTTTCTTTATACTTCCTTAATTATCATTTAAAATTAGAAAACTAGGGCCGGGGGTGAGGCTCAGCACACAAGCACCTGCCTGGCAAGCTCGAGGTCATAAGTTCGATCCCCAGTACTAAAAACAAAAAGAAAACTAACATATCATTTGACTCTGTAAGTCCATTTACAGGAATTTGTCCTGAAGAAATCAAAGATGCATGCAAAAATATACTTACAATGTGTAGCGCAGCATGATTTAAAAAGACTAATTAGGGCTGAAACTGGCGCACAGAAGAGAGTAGCTCAGGACTTTTGAGGTCTTTTGCTTTGCGCGCAGTAAGAAAGCCTGGCCCCATTGCCACCCGCCCACTGTGGTTTCCATACTTGGTGCTCACCTCTGTCTCCCCACCTGGCTGTGCTGCCTGCCTGCTTTGTTCCACCGTAGCC
>RJWT010055088.1:0-10207 GCA_004365215.1 Cuniculus paca
GAATCTCCCTCTAGAGGTGATAGCCATTGTTAATTCCCTATTACCTTATTTTGAAGTCCTATATCATTCTCATTGTTTTGTTGGGTTGGGTTTTATTCTGTTTTGTCTTGTTTGATTTTATTATATTCGATTGCATGGACAGCTATTTCAAAAATAACAAGATACATTATGGTAGCCATTTTGGATTTACTCTTGTTTTGAAGTCCTTTATTGCATTCGTTATTTTGTTTTTATTGTTTCTGTTCTGTTTAGTTTTTATTGTGTCTGAGGGTATGGGCAGCTGTTTTGAAGACAACAATAGGCAATATGGTAATCATGGTTGATTTCCTATTTTGTTTTGAAGTCCTATGTCACTTACACTGGTTTGTTTTGATTGGCTTTGTTCTGTTTTATTTTGCTTGGTTTTATTCTCTTTAAAATAAAAATTTAAGGGCTGGGGTTTAGATCAATGGCACAAGTACCTGCCTGGCAAGTGTGAGGTTGTGAGTTTAATCCTCAGTACCAAAAAAAAATATAAAAATAAAAATTTAAAAAAATTTTTTAAAAAAATCACACATTGATGCTGGGGATATAGCTTAGTGGTGCAAGTGCCTGCCTGGCAAGCACAAGGTCCTTAGTTTGACTCCCAGTACTGAGAAAATAAAATGACACATTGAGGGCACCGTGTTCTCTGTTGCATGATGGCCCACCCTCATGCTGTAGGATGCACTTCTTTTCCTACTTTTACTTGATCTAGTCTTTTTCTACCTTTAATAAAACTTTGCCACCACTAATAAAGTGTTACATTGAGCTGGCCATAGTGCATGCCTATAATCACACCACTTGGGAGGCTGAGGCAGGAAGATCACCATAAGTTTGAGACCAACCTGGAGTACATAGCTCAAAACCAGCCTGAACTAAAATTGCAAAACTCCATCTCAAACTGCCCCCCAAAATAAAGTGATACAATTGTATCCACGTTTTTGGCAACACAATTCATAATAGCTAAACTTCGAAGCAGATTTTATGCCTATCAATGGATGAATGTATAAGGAAAATATGGGATATATACATAATAGAATATTACTTTCCAATAAAGAAAAGTAAATTCAAGTCATTTGTAGGAAAGTGGATGCATCTTGAGACCATAATGCTGAGTAAAATAATCAGATAAGGAAGGTTAAATATCACATAGTTTTTTGTATATGATAAAGTATAACTTAAAGGAGTAAAAACATAGATGGTAGGAAACAGGGAGATAGACTTTGTGGAGATGAGAAGGGAATCAGGATAGGAGGAAACAGAAGAGAGGAGGGAACGTATTGGATTAAAATGTATATCTCTGTTCCCCAGTGGTGAATATATGCTGTGCTGTACACTGTGCTAGAAGAAGGTGAAGGAGAAGAAACAAGTTTTTCAAAAGAAAAGGTTATCGCTGGGTTTGGTGGTGCATACCTGTAATCCCAGCACTTGAGAGGCTGAGGAAGGAGGATCATCATGAGTTCAAGGCCAGCCTGAATTACATAGTGAGACCCTGTGTCAAAAAACAACATAAAAGAATAATCTCTTTGGCCCATTATAGTGGTGCACACCTGTAATCCCAGCACTCAGGAGGCCGAAGAAGATAGATCACCCTGAGTTCAAGGCCAGTCTGAACTACAGTGAGACCCTGTCTCAAAATGATGATGGCCGGGCGTGGTGGCTCACGCCTGTAATCCCAGCACTCGGGAGGCTGAGACAGGCGGATCTTTGTGAGTTCGAGACCAGCCTGGGCTACAAAGTGAGCTCAAGGCCAGCCTGAACGGCACAGTGAGACCCTGTCTCAAAAAACAGGGCTGGGGATCTAGCTCAGCGGTCTAAGCGCCTGCCCGGCAAGCACAAGGTCGTGAGTTCAATCCCCGGGGCCGCAAAAAAAAAAAAAAAAAAAGTTGAGGGGCTGTGAGTAGTGTGAGGAGTTTGGGGCATAAGTTTGAAGTAATAACAAAACACCTGTCATGGATTGTGTCTAGATGTCCCCCAAAGCCTCATGTGGTCATAGGTGGGGCATTTCAGAAGTGGCTGGATCTAGGGTGTGTGCTGCTGGGCTTGATTATTGGTGCAATGCTAGATTAAGAATGCACCACCTAGGGTGTGAGTGCTACCTGCCCTAAGGGCATGTAAACTGGATGGAATTTAAGGGGCAGAAAGGGGGCTGTTGGGGTTGGGGATTTAGCTCAGTGGCATAAGCACCTGCCTGCAAAGTATGAGGTCATGAGTTTGATCCCCGGTACCAGAAAACAACAAAACAACAACAACAAAAAAACTATGAAATAAAATGCATTAAAAAAAAAAAAGAATTCTTTACCAGGCATAGTGGTGCATGCCTGTAATCCCAGTATGTGGGAGGCTGAGGCAAGAGGATTGCCATGAGTTTGAGTCCAGCCTCTGGTCTACATAGTGAGTTGAGTTTCAGGCCAGTCTGAGTCACATAACAAAATCCTGTCTCAAAAAATAGTAAAAACCAGTAGTATAGAATTCTATAGGAAATTAAATGAGGTAAAGAATGAAACCATCAGACCGGGGATTTAGCCCAGTGGTTCAAGCACTTGCCTGGTAAGCACGAGCTCATGAGTTCAACCCCCAGTACCAAAATAAAAGAATGAAACCATCTCAACCTATATAATAAAATATGTCCAAAAATGCAGGAAAGAAATGTGCTCACAGTGGGTGTGGTGGCACATGCCTGTAATTCCAGCACTCTAGGGAGGCTGAGGCAGGAGGATCATGTCAAATTCAAGGTCAACCTAGGTAGGTTACATAGTGAATTCAAGGCCAGTCTGAAGAGTATAGAGAGACCTTGTCTCAAAAAAAAAAAAAATAGCCAGGCGTGGTGGCTCATGCCTGTAATCCCAGCACTCAGGAGGCTGAGACAGGCAGATCGTTGTGAGTTCAAGACCAGCCTGGGCTACAAAGTGAGCTCAAGGCCAGCCTGAACTGCATAGTGAGACCCTGTCTCAAAAACACCAGGGCTGGGGATCTAGCTCAGCGGTCTAAGCGCCTTCCTGGCAAGCGCAAGGTCGTGAGTTCAATCCCTGGTGCCGCGCAAAAAAAAAAAAAAATAGAAAAGAAGGAAAAGGAAAAACTGTTAGCTGGGCATGGTGGTGCATGCCTGTAATCCTAGCATTCAGGAGCCTGAGGCAGGAGGAATTCTGTGAAATGAAGGCCAGTGTGGGCTATACAGTGAGTTCAAGGCCACCCTGAGCTACAAAGTGAAACCCTATCTCAGAGAGAGAGAGAGAAGAAATGTACCTAAATAGTTAGTACGTTAGTACGTAACTTTGTTCTGATTATGATTTATGGTATGTGTGTATATGTCTACTTTGTGTATTTCTCAAAGTTTGGGGTAGGTATTAATTGGATAAAGGTAATTTCAACTCTGAAAACAATAGAATGCCAAAATGTAAAAAATAAGTATCCATTTGATTTGGCAATCAGTAACCTTTTTTAGTATATGTGCTGCCCAAAGGAAGCACAATCAGAAACATTTTTGAGACAAATTGCAATAGATTAGTAGAGGTAGAATCGAGCTTGTAGAATTGAAGGATGTGGGAAGGTTTTTTGTTTTATAATGAGAATGCTTTAAACATTTATTTACTGAGTGAAAGTAAAAGTTGAAGCTAAATAGAAAATGATAATCAGAGAGCAGAGTTCTATTGTGGGTTTGTTTCTGCATACTGGGGACTGAACCCAAAGTGCTGCACTGAGCTATGGCTCCAGTTATTTTTTTTATTTTGAGTCAGGGTCTCCATACCTTGCCCAGGTTGGACTTGATCTTGAGATCCTTCTGCCTCAGGCTCCTAGAGTACTGGGATTACCATCCCCAGCTAAAAGCAGAGTTCTGAAGAGAAAGGAGAGCGTGGAAACAAGCACGGGTGGATGTGGTTCTGTTACACTTAAGTCCAATTCAGCACACATTTGTTAAGCACTTGCTGGGTGCCAGCTTCAGTGCTAGGTGCTGGGCTGGTCTGATTGGGAAGCCCACTAAGTCCACAGTTGTAAGACATGTGCCTCACACTGCTTGAGACTTCAGTCGAACTCCCAGAGTTTGTGACTGGGACACAGGTATCCATGGGATCCCTGCCTCGCAGCTTCAGTGCTTCTTGTAAAGCAGGGCGTTAAATTACTGGGTGGGAATTACAGAAGTGGGAGTTAGGCAGGGAGCTTGGTAAACTAGTTTTAACTGTTTGAGCTTACCGTTAATGGATTAGCAACTCATTCCTACAGTGATATGTTACAATATATCAGTAAAATAGTTAATGTTGAGTTAGTGAGGCAAGATGAGTTATAGTGGAAATTTTCCAACTTATTTATAAAAGTATTGCACAGTCCGACGTGGTGGTGAATGTCTATAATCCCAGCAATCAGGAGGATGAGGCAGGAGGATCATCGCAAGTTCAAGACCAGCCTGAGCTATAAAGTGAGCTCAAGGCCAGCCTGAACTGCATAGCAAGACCCTGTCTCAAAAAGATTAAAAAAAAAAAAAAGAAGAAGGAGGAGGAGGAGGAGAAGAAGAAAAAGAGGAGAAGGAAGGAAGGAAGGAATTATGTTTAGATGTGAGGTAAGTTAGATATTAGGTATTTCATGTTGTTAGGTATTTTATATTGTTAAATTCCCTTGCATTCTTAGGTGTTGTCATTTATTTTTTATTACAGACATGGTGGCTTATGCTTATAATCCCCATACTTGGGAGGCTGAAGCAGAAAGATTATGAGTTAAAGATTGGGTACATGAGACCCTGTCTTAAAAAACAGATTCTTAAAATTAATTTTCTAGTATAGAGTAGGTATATCAAGCTGTTATATTTTTTAAAGAACTTTAAAATCTTTTGAGATATTAAATGGTTAAAAGTATTGGAATGCAAAAAAAACAAAAAAAAATTGGAAAGCCTGAAAAAAAGTATTCAGAACTACATAACATTTTTGTGATTATGAAATAGCCTTATGAAAATGAAAAAAAAAAGTAACTGTACAAGAGGAAATGAAAGGGAGGGGAATGGAAGAGAGAACTGACTGAAACACTCATTAAAAGGGTTAGAGAGAAGATTGGAAACCATGAAAGTGTAATGATTCCAGACCATATATTTGTGCTCTTTTGTCTGGCAGCACTCAGCTCCTGGTTATGAGAGCAGAGGAGACTTTATTTTATTTATTTATTTATTTTTTTTTTGAGACAGGATCTCACTAGGTGGTTCAGGCTGGCCTTGAACTCATGGCAATCCTCCCGCCTCAACCTCCCAGGACCTGGGTTTATAGGCATGCACCATCACGCCTGGCCAGAGAAGACATTATTGTGTGAATCTTGGATCATGATTTGTAGACACATGAAGTAGACTGACAGGGAGTGCTAGTGAAAGATGGTTTAAGGAAGCCACCTTATTTCTAGCTCGATAAGAAAGTAGGCAAAGAAAGGAGTGATGAACTGGTCAACCTCCCAATCACTAACTGTAGGAACAAGTGATTTATTTATTTATTTATTTTTTTGTATCGAGAATTGAACTCGCAACTTTGCACTTGCCAGGCAGGAGAACAGGTGATTTGGAAGTAAAAGCAGTGACTAAGCTGGGTGCTCCAGACATTCCAGTGAAAGTGATGAGTTTAAGTTGGAGCTTCTCTGTGCAGTGACTCAGGCAGTGGGGTGGGCATTCAGAGCGGTGCAGAGGTTGAAGTCCCTAGAGTGTTAACTTCCTAAGGGAGTTCACACATCCAGCTGTAAAGGTGGTAGCTTACCTAGCTGAATTTTAGTCTGTTATCTCCTGTTAAAAGTCAACTATTGGCTGGGGATTTAGCTCAGCAACATAAGTGCCTGCCTGGTAAGTGTGAGGTTGTGAATTCAATCCCCAGTACCAAAAAAGAAAAAGTCAACTATTTTAGAGACCAGGGATTTAGCTCAGTGGCACGCCTGCCTAGCAAGCGTGAGGTCCTCAGTTCGATTCCCTGTTACCCCCTGACACACACACATACATAATCAACTATATTAGCTGCGTGTGGTGGCATATGCCAGACTGAGGCAGAAGGGTGAAGTTGAGTTCAAAATGATGCTACAGAGCTGGGGATCTCAATTTTCCCCACTTTCTAATCTAAGAGGAAAAGTAAGCCTTTAGATCAGCCAATAAAGCAGTGTCCTAAAGAAATGTGTTGAGGGTTATTCTCTAAAAAGAATACAGGACAAAAGCGGAGCAAAACATCAGGGAAGTGGGAGGAGCCAGAATGAAAGTAGAGGTAAGTAGGAGAGTTCTGTGTTTGGGGTAGAGTCCAAAAATATGATAGAGATGGGAACTAACTGCAGTAATCAGCCATAAATTTCCTGACTTTGGTTTAAAAGTTACCTCCTCTTGCTGAGCATGGTGGCACATAACTGTGATCCCAGCACTTGGGAAGCTGAGGCAGGAGAATCACTGTGACTTCAAGGCCAGCCTGCTCTACATAGTGAGTTCAAGGCTGGTCTGAATGACATGGCAATACCCTGTCCCAAAAAATAAAAAGTAAGTAAAAGTTGTCTTCTGTTAGCCTGGTGTCATAGTTTACATCTGTAATCCCAGTGCTTTGGGAGGCTGATGCAGAATAATTGTACATTACAGGCCAGTCTGAGCAATTTAGTGAGACCTTGTCTAAATAAAAAAATTTTAAAAGGGTCTAAGGATGTGATTCAGCACTAGTGTGCTTGCCTAGTGTGTGTAAGGCCCTGGGTTTAACCCCAGTACCACCAAAAGAAATGAAAAAGTACCAAATTTTGGCACTAAAGAGGCATTTGGGATGATTGAGTTCTGTGTACTCATGATAAACAGTGAAGCCAAGGTTAAGATATTATGCCTTTTTCCTGGTGGCACAGTCTCTTCCAAGTAGCTCTTCCTGTATCCCAGACCCTTGTCTCTTGAAGCAGACTTCAAAGCAATTATAGACTCCAGCTTCCATTATTTTTGTTAGAAGTAAACTACCTACTTGATTTGGAAGCTGAGAGAACTTCCTCGGGGCCCAGAGAAATAAGTAGCCACATGTGGTGGCCTCTTGGCATGGCAGGACTTCTCCTGGGGTTCCTGCAGCGGACTGAGCAGAGGCCTCCTATGGCATCAGCACCTCCAAACTCGGGCCTTCTCAACCTTGGACTAGTAATGTTGTAAGCCAGATAATTCTTTGTTGTGAAGGCTGTCCTGTGCATGTTAGGGTGTTTCATAGCATCTCTGTTCTCCACCCATGAGTTGCTTAGTTGAGACAATCAGAAAAGTCCCAAACATTGCCAAATGCCCCTACAGTTCCTGGTTGAGGACCCCGTGCTGACTTCAAGAGAGGCTGCTGTAAACTGAGGCCTAGATCCACCTAGTCCTCCAGCGATGCCTGTCCTTGCTCCTGCATGCCTCTGCCTGGCTTCTCTTCTTTGCCTTTTCCTCTGGGGCTGCCATTTGTCAGAAGGCAATCCTCCAACCCCTCTCTACCCTCAGTAGCCCCGAAAGTGGCACCTGGGTGAAAATGGGAAGCAAAAGCTTCTACCCTTCCCCTCTTGCACCAAGGGGATCCCCCAATTGCATAAGAATTTACATAATTAGTAAAAATAAAATTCATGCAGGATTTAGCGCTTAACCATGGCTGCTATGAGTCAAGATCAGGGCCTGAAGGCCTTCCTACGCTTGGGTCCAACTCAGTGATAGAGTGCTTGCCTGGCATTCATGAGGCCCTGAGTTCAGTTCCCAGCACTGCAAAGAAAAACACAACATAACAAAACAAAACAAAACAAAACAAAACAAAAGCCCTTTTCTACCTTGAGGGTTTGCTGGGGTGGGGTTGGGAACAGATGAGGGCATGCCCAGAAAACCTGGCCTTTTCTCATAATTTCTTCTTGATTCATTGGTCCCACTTTCCCCAACCTACCCTGTCCTCACCAGTGGCTATATTTAGACACTGCAATCAGTGTTACAGAAAGACAAAACAAATGGTTGCAGCGGGGCATGGTGGTGCACACCTGTAATTGTAGTTATGAGGCTAAGGTACAGAAGATTGCAAGTTCAAGGCCAGTCTGGGCAATTTAACAAGATCCTTGTCTCCAAATAAAAAGGGTTTGGACTCAGCTGTTGGCACCTACCTATAATCCCAGCATTCTAGAAGGCTAGGGCAGGAAGATCAAAAGTTTGAGCCCAGGGACTTAGTGAAACCCCATCTCAATGTTTTAAAATATTAAAAATGGGGCTGGGGATTTAGCTCAGCAGCCTAAGCGCCTGCCTGGCAAGTGCGAGGTTGAGTTCAATCCCTGGTGCCGCAAATAAAATAAAATAAAATAAAATAAAATAAAATAAAATATTAAAAAGGTTAGGAATTTAGCTCAGGGTTCAACCCCCAGTGCCAAACAAACAAACAAACAAAGATAAAAAGAATGGGCTAGGACTGTAACTCAGGGATAGAAAACCCTTGCATTTAATCACCAGTACAAAGAAAAAAAAAAGTCCTGCTAAACAAAAACAGATAGTTGCTATAGAAATTTGTTTAAGCACATATCTAGAACATGGCCCAGACTAAGCAGGAGGAGTAGGGCCGTGCACAAGTGCCTGCCTGGCAAGCATGAGGTTGTGAATTTGATCCCTGGTACCAAAAAAAAAAAAAAAGCAGTAGGAGTAAATAGCAGTTCTTAGGACTTGCATCTTTTTCCTCTTAATTTACTATTTCCCTATCTCTTCTATTCACCCCCTATTTTTAGGTCTTTCACTACTACTCCCAGATACTTCTTCCTACTCACTAGCACTTTTCTCTTTTTTCCATCAACATTTCTCTTAAACATCTCCTTTACCAGGGCTGTGGATATAGCTCGATTGTAGAACACTTGCCTAGCATGTACAGGGGCCTGAGTTCTATCCCCGGTACCAAAACAACTAAAACAAAACAAAACAAACAAACAAACAAACAAACTCATAGTTAAAAAACTGAATTATTTGGGGCTGGGGATTTAGCTCAGTGGTGTAAGCACCTGCCTAGCAAACATGAGGTTGTGAGTTCGATTTCCGGTACAAAAAAACTGAATTATTTTTAATTTTTTGTCTTGTCACTTTTGTAATATGACTAATATGAGGATGACAATACAAACCTTATATGTGCATTTGTCAGAATCAGGAGCCAGGGATATAGCTCAGAGGCACAGCGCCTGCCTGGCAAGCACAAGGTCCTGAGTTTGATTCCCGGTACCAAAAAAAAAAAAAGAATTAGCATTTTTTTGGGTTTATTTGTTTTTTGTAACAAGGTCTTGGTATGTAAATTTAGGCTGGTCTCAAACTCAGTATGTAGTCCAAGCTGGCCTCAAACTCACAGTGATCCTCCTGCCTCAGCCTCCCAAGAGCTAGGATTACAGGCATGTGCCACCATACCCAGTTTATAAATTAGATTTATGAAAAGAAATTTGTATCATGACTGGAAAAGTTGATGCTCAATAACTGGAACTTATTCTTAATGCTGAGATAAAATCCTGCTTTAGGTGGCCACACCTGTAAGCCCAGCATTTGGGAGGCTGAGGCAAGAGTATCATCGCCTGGAGTTTGAGGCCAGGCTGGGCACACAGTGAGTTCAAGGCAAGCCTGAGTTACATGAGACCCTGTCTCAAAAAACAAAAATAACATCAAAAAATTCTCTCTGGGTTTTTGGCACCCTCCCCACCCCCACCCCTGATTAAACCCAGGGTCTTTATACTGAGCCACATCCCCGATATGCACAGCCTTTTTTTGTCTTTTTATTTTAAGACAGGATCTCACTAAGTTGCCCAGGATGGCCTCAAACATGCAGTTCTTCTGCCTCAGCCTCCCAGAATGCTAGATTACAGGCAAGGGCATAGGACCTTTGGTTTTTGCTACCCTCAAGCAGACCCTATCCAAAATTTTTTTTTCTCTCTTTTCTTGTCTTGTCTTGTCTTTTCTCTCTTCTCTTCTCTTCTCTTCTCTTCTCTTCTCTTCTCTTCTCTTCTCTTCTCTTCTCTTCTCTTCTCTTCTCTCTTTTCTTTCCTTTTCTTTTCTTTTCCTTTCCTTTTCTTTCTCTCTCTCTCTCTTTGGAGACGCAGTCTCATTATGTACCCCAAGCTGGCCTACAACTCACAATCCTCCTCCTTCAGTCTCCCAAGTGTTAGAATTAGAGGTGTATGACACTACACCTGGTTTGTCTTGTATTGTCTAACCTCAGGAGAAGGGAGATGATTTAACCCCTGGAAATAATTAAGATTTTCT
>RJWT010055089.1:0-10193 GCA_004365215.1 Cuniculus paca
AATGAGATGACAGGATGGATGTGTTTATGTGGTAGCAGGCCCTGCACTTTACACAGGGAACAATTTTTCTTTGGAAGGCATTATCATTTCATCTTTGGTAAGAAATGTTGCTTCATGTTATGCGAGAGAAGCAGTACCTACCAGGTACTTCTGAAGGGCCTGCCAGGTGGTCTGAGATTCTGGAATCCAAGCTACAAATGCAATTCAAGGAAGTTTTGATAAAATGCCACAGCAATTTGAAGAGAAACACCCGTCATTGAACAGTATGAGTTTCAAAATAGTTTCTTCCTATTTTATAGAGTCCTTCCTAGTGCTTGTCTCAGTCCAGGAAGTTTATATTTATAATCCCGTGGAAAAGTTATTGGAATTCCAATAAGTTAATTCCAATCTACCACTTTCAATGCAACTCATGGTGAGAATAAAGACACTAAGACATATTTATACTTATGGGGCAGCCAACGTCCTAAGTCCAGCCAAGATGGTTCACTGGAACAAAGGCCCAACTTAGGTTTTTATTAATTGGTGAAGAAAAGAGTGGTTTGAGGATGAGTGACTGTGAGAAAGACAGAAAGTATGTGAGTGCTATAAGCTGGGCTAAATAGGTGGATGGAGAGTACCTCTGCAACATGCAGAGAGAAGGATACCTAGAAAGAGTAATCTGAATAACACAATTGAGGCAGCATCCAATGTTTTGGGGTTGAGTTGGTGCTTCAGTTCTGACATGTAAAGGAAGTCATAGACTCTTATTTCGAAGCTGAATCCCAGTTGACAGCTTGAGGTGGTCATCCCACCCGGTTCAGCCATGTTCTTTGGGCATCACAGGGTGGGGAACCAGTGATTGTCACTTAACTTCAATGATCACGCAGCAGCACCTCAGCTAGCCCTATTTACATTGCTTAAAGCCGATTGAAGGGATAAAGAAATGACCTATCCAGCTCTGTCACATATCAGTACATGGAGATAGGGCCAGGTTTAGCCAAAATGGAGATAATTGTTCTTTATTCAAGAAGAGTCACCCAGGTAGTCCTCTGCACTGTTTTTCTGTTTCAAAAAGGTTGAAATCCACTTGCCTATTTGCTATCTGAATTTCCCCATGAGGTCAGCATTGAACCTAACCTTTGAATTTGATTCTGTTCTCCTCCAACTTGTTTTGCAAGCAGAATCATGGAAAGAATCAAGTTCATGAACCAGATTTACATCTAAAATCTAGGTATTTTTCTCCAAATCAGATTTATTTGCAATGGGACAAAAGATCTTTCCATAGTGAACTATTTGAGGCAGATTTTAGAAGTCCAATGCGCTATCCATTGTGCAACAGAGTTGATGCAGATTTTAAAGCAGCACCAAAAAGCAAAAACACATCAGTAACTGTAACCAGCACCTATAGTCTCAGGTACTTGGGGAGACTGAATCAGAAGGATTGCTTGAATCAATGAAATCAAAATAACTAATTGGATTATTTTTTCTCACACTGAGATTTCAATGACAAAAAACACATTTCAAGTTGAGTCATTCATTAATAAAAATGGTATGTATGAGAGAAAAAAGAATAGGTGTCACTGTCTCCTGGTAATGAAGTAAAATTAAAAAGCCTGATATTAGAAAATTACAGTGCAAGTCCTCACTGATGAATATATAGTGAGTGAGTTTGTAGGAGGCTAGAAGGGAAGAGGAAAGGACAGTGGGAGCTCAGCACAGGATTTGAAAAGGCTCTAGAGTGACATTAGCAAAACACACACACACACACACACACACACACACTTGAAACTAATAATGTTTGTTTGGTTGGTTGGTTGGTTGCTTGCTTGCTTGCAAGCAAGGGGGATTTTTGCAGCACAGGGGGTTGATCTCAGGACCTCTTGCATGGTAGAACCAACCAATTTCAACTGGAGAAAACACCAGGGAATCTGACTATGGCGGATAAACTTATGTACTCTACTCCAGGCTCCTATCATGCCAGTTGTATGTTGTCTGAAAATGGATTAGTTAGCCAGTGTAGCTAAAAAAAAAAATCCTCTAGAAATATTTCCTCCTTGAAACTGTTACCTGTTCTTATTCTTGCCAAAAGTGTTGGTAACATAGAAGTCTGGGACGTATCCCAGAGTGTAAATAAAACATGATAAAAGTCACACATCTAATTATAATATCTTGGCTCAATATCAGAAGAATAGAGCTTTTCCTCTTAAAATTATTTTATTCTTCGTGAACAATGTATTAATTTATGGTTTCAGCTGATAATGTATTCAATAGCAGCTTTTCAAAAATCCCATATATTGTGACATTCATCTTTGTAATACATTTTAAAGACCTTGGCCTCACTTAGTAGTTGGTGAAAATGCTTTGTGATGTAACCACAGAAGACTCATTATGTGTCCTCAAAGCCACACACTAAAATTAGCTGTTAATGTGTTTTAGCAATGCAAGAATCCCCAGCACTCCCGCCTGTCAGGTCTACCTGTGATGTATATGGGATTTTTGGGACCTGCACTGAAGTTTCTCCATCCACATCTCTCTCTCCCCCTCTAACTCATTTCTTTATTTCTCTTGTGCAGCCAGAATTGTCCAAGGAAAGTCCTGACAAACTATATACTTCATGCTTACAAAAAGGTCTTTGCATTATGTGGCTTAAAGAAGGGTGGCTAAAGCATCCTATTTTATGCTCAGACGAGTCACAGAATACTCTTGGAAGATTACTGTGCATGTTATTTCATCCAGGGAAACCCTGCATCAACCTCTGCACAGCTACAAATATGCTGAGAAAGTCTGTCACACAGTCCCAAACAAGCATGCAGAGGTTGTCTTCACCATCTTTTTCTCCTAAAAATGAATAGTTCTCTTCCCTTCTTTAAACTTGCTCTGCTACCATCAATAGTGCTGTAGAATGTATTTTCAGTCACCCACAAACACACATAAATGCTTTCCATAACTAAATACATATCTTGAGCAAACACACAAGAAATTGAGCTAAAATTTCTTTTTAGCAAATTATAGCTTCTGGTTTTCTATGACTAAATCTAATGAAATTATGTTGCCATGTCACAAGGTATTTTTCTGCATTTGCATGTCAGCATCCAGGATGGTGTGTGCTGTGTGTACAGGGAACATTTTGATGCTATAAATGCTAATCTCTGTGCTCTGGCATTGGTACTGTTCTGACCTGAGTAGAGTTCCATGCCATATGGTGTCCACTCCCCTGAGCTCTCAGCATGGATTATGGTGATGACAAGCATTGCAAGGTGAGGACAAGGTTACAGAGGCAGAGGGTTCAGGGATGTAGTGATAACAGATGGTTGCCTAAAGGACCCTGAAGGAAACAAAAGATATCTGTATACCCCTGGCTCCCTAAATCCTCCCTGAGGGTCTTTATAGAGACCTATTTCCTCACTCCTTCATTATCCAGTTTTAATCTCACATTACTTCTAGCCAATTCTCTTTCCTAGTGCCACACCACCCAACACAGTAGCCATTAGCCACATGTGGTTATTTCAATTTCATTCAAATCAATTAAAGTGAAATAAGCTTGAACTTCAGTTCAACCACATTAAGCATTTTTTAAGTGTTTAATAACTGCAAGTTGCTACCAGCAACATATGGGACAGCAAAGATTAATGCTGGTCTTTGATATAGCTTCTCATTCTCACAATTTAGATTTTAATCAACAGGGAATCATTAGGGACTAGATTTTTCTGACAGCAATCTTGCTCTTCTGTTTGTAGTCTGTATTCATTCCACCCACGTGGTCCTCCACACCCTCCATTAACTAGTCTACCCCACACACATTGTCTTCAAATCATGCATTATTATTATGAAAAATACTTCCTTTTGTGAAAATCTAGTGCCACCCAAGACCTAGTTCTTGGCTAATGATTTCAAAAGCTTTAACTATTCCTGCAAAGACCACGACATAGAGCCAGATCACTAAAGAATTCAAGAGTTACTTTTAGGGCAAGAGAGTGTGACCATAGTCATTCAGGAATTCATCAAGGTCCTAATAGATTTAGATTCTGTAACATGGAGTTGTCTAAGATCACTGTCCCTTTAATATTCTCAGAGAAGTGAATAAAGCCAATAAAATGTTGCCATTCCAGGAACAAGAAAATATATCCGCTAATAATAGCTAAACTTTTGTGACTTTATAATCAATGTCAGTTGTTGAATAACAATTGAGTCCTTCACCAGATTGTGGTTTCAATGCACAGCAATCTTTTGATGTAGGTGTTATCTCCATTTCACAGCTCAAGTAACTAATGCTCAGAGAAATTATATAACTTGTTCAAAAAAAAAACAGAGCAAAGTAAAAGAAACAAGATTTGAGTCCAAAATGTTCTCATTCTGGAACCCAATTTTTTCAGCATTGTGCAGCCTTTCCTCTGCGTAGGAATATATAGGAAAATATAGTTATATTCCTATAGCTATATTCCTAGCTATATTATATATCATCTGCTTTGAATCTCCCAGAAGTTTCATGAAATAGTATGTGCTTCATAATATGCCTGATACACAGTGCTTGATGAGTAAAAATTCATTTAAAGTATATTTCTAACTTGCAGAAGAGTAAACTGAAATTCAGAGACATGAAACTCAGAGATGCGTAGATGTTAAATAGTAGGGCTGGTAATTGGAGCTTGTGCTCACAGATGCTAAAGCAAAGATTTCACTATTTTTTAATATATAATGAAATAATAAACACTATCTTAGGCATTTTTCTTAAAGTTAATGAGAATTTTTAGTCCCAGAAAAGATAGTAAACTCTCATGATCTATATGACTGACTCCCCTGAATCCACAGTGCAGAAGCCACAGAAGTGAGAGTGTAAATTGACCAATAAATATCACATAAGAATCTTTAGGAATGTGTGCAGGAGAAATTACTCTTGTTTGGAAAAGAAATAGTAACTACACGGGCAAAAAGTCAATTGCTAAAGACAGGAATAGGCTGGGGAGAAGCAAGCCACTGCAGCTGTGCCCTCTTCCTTGTTTTACAACCTTTATCTGCATGTTAGTTAGGCCAGGATCCACTCTGCTTCTTCTGTGGAAAAGGGTAACATGTGTCAGCCTGTGCCAATAGGAGACACAGTCCCATTAGATCATGTGTTACTATAACCAGACCAGGGTAAATTTCCAGTAACAAGAGGTGAAAGAGACATGATCACTTCTGATAGTCTTCTCTCTCCAATTGCAACAACACTTTGTGGATCAAGAAATCACAAGAAGAAGGCACCGTGGAGAAAACAAGCACCTGAATGACTGCTGGAAAAAAGACAAACTGGAAGTTTAGAGTGCTTCTTTTCTCCCAGAACCATGCGATGAGCCCAGGGTAACAGAATTATAACAGAAATTGCTAAAAGCAAAGTATCTGCACTTTAAAGGACAATGAGATAATTAACCTATAAAGGGCTGAAGAATTAATGAACTATTGAAGAAATTTCAAGTAATCATGAGTAAACATTTTCATCAATGTAAGGAAGGACACTAGAAACTAGATGGAAGTGAATGAAGCAACAAAACATTCCACTGGGGATGTTAAATGTGGGAAGCACAACTGTGGAAATACCGCCACTGATGTGCTGAGCAGTGAGTGGAGTACACAGAGAAAATAATATATTACCACACTGAAGACACAGCTAAGGAGCTGTCAGGGAAGGAGTAGGAAGGAAACATCGAGGAATAGGAGACCAGGTGCAAACCCACAAAATATGATCAAATGAAAGGAGCACTTGAAGAATAATAGCAAAAATCTACCTGTTGACTAACTCAGTTCTGTGCCCCTGAGGTCCAAAACTAAATGAAGTGAAGGAATAGGCTGCCAAATATAAAGCTGTCTTCAATAGGGGACCAAGGCAGCACTGAGCATCAGCTAAGAAGCACATGCAAAGACAGAGTTGCTGGGGTCAAAGACAAGCCTAGTAAGGGAGACTTCACCACTCCATGCCTTGGTTTCATCTTCAGTGAAAAGATGGATGATAATAAGAAGGACTGTAGTGAGGACCAAACTAGTTCACCTTTACAGTGGTTAGAATAAGTATCTGCCTTAGATTAAATGTTTGATGAAAAATAATACACAGCAGGGAACAAGTTATGTTTCGTTTGTGGGAATAAATTCTGGTGTTTTATTGCACAGTAGGGTGACTGTATCTAACAATAATGCATGATATATTTCAAAATAGCTAAAAGAGAAATTTTAATGTTGTCAGCCTATGAAACAGTAGATGGTTGAGGTGATGGACACTAATTATTTTTATTTGATCATTGCACAATGTGTGCATGCATCAAAATACCACACTTATATACATGTACAGTTATTATGTGACAATTAAAAATGAGCTAAATGACTAGAGATGTAGTTCAGTGGTAGATTTCTTGCCTCACATGTGCAAAGCCTTGGATTCAATCCCTAGCATTGCAAAAAATTTTTTTAGAAAGTAAAAATTTAGAAAACACAATAACTTTATTACCTTTCTTAACCACTGGTAGAATTTTAATGGTGTGTGTGTACATGTGTGTGTGTGTGTGTGTGTGCGCACACACATCAGTTAGGGTTCACTAGACGTTTAAGAATATATATATATTATATACATATATAAAATTACATATGTAATAACTATCAAATTAACTGATACTTTAGTTGTTGAATGGCTGCAAATTCAAACTTTCTACTACTCAAACAGCAAAGTTAAAAAAAATCTCTTCGGTGTTCATGACTTTGATCAATGGTTGAGTAGGAAATTTGACTTCAAAAAACCTATAAGGGTGAAGATGAGTCTTGCTGCAGACACAAAGGGGTGATGCTTCAGTCACAGAAGCTGACTGTTCAGGGTCACGGATGGCAGGTCGTCAGCACAGAAGCTGAGCCTTACAGGGGAGCAACAGGCGTGTGTCCAGAAGAGAAGGGACAACTTCGGGTAACTGAAGCCGGGTTTTAGTACTTCCCATGTGGGAGGGAGGGCGGTGAGAGGGACCTCACAAAGAAACTGAGGCAAAAATCATTTCTGTGGCAAAACAAGAAATTGCACTTTGATGTTGTAGTTTTAATGGTACTCTTACTCCAAACTAGAGATAATTTTGTTACAATTACAAAGCAATAATGACACGGATGGTTTGTTACTGATCATCAAAATTGACCAAATTTTGGTAATTCTTATAATAACTGTAGTGTCTGTGTATAGATACATATGTGATACATGTGATGCATATGTAATATATAATAATGCATATACTATACATAATAACAGGGAATGCTTATATGTAATGTAGGTGTGCAATATGTGCTTAATTTATGTGCATTTATAACATGTATTTATGTACATATCCATGGTACACACTGTGTGTATGCATATATATTATACATAATATATATGTCTTCTGTTTTTACCTTTTTCCTCAGGAGTTCCCAGAATTTATAAAATTTCACATCCCCATCAAACTATCCAATTTATAATAAGCCAAATCATAATTGGCCTACACCCTACCTTAAAGACCTGGACAAAGTTTTATAACTACTTTAGAGTGTTACCAACCCAACAGCAAAAGATTTTTTTCAATAAACAATAGTATTACCTCCATTCTCAGGTAGACAAAAGCATTAAGTAATAACTTCCAACATGCCTAGGGTGTCATATATAGAACCATTGCTGAGAAAGTAACATTTCACTGACCTTTAACTTGTTTTAACTTGAAACTCTCAGGTTAAAATTCATATGACTTAAATAATGTACTGTATATTGCCCTCACTGGAATGGAGAACTCAGTCGGTCATGCACATCACTATGCTTAGTGATCAACTTCAATTTCAATTAAACTCTCAGTAAGTTAATCTTTATTACTGAAGAAAGCAGTGTCCTCTTAGTGGGCTTCAGGCTGTACCTGGGGCTCATATGTGTTCAGATTGGCATTTGGTTGCTAGGGACGACTGAAGGTGTTTGCTTCTGAATGCAAAACGGTTCTTATATTTAATGTCTATGGTCAAAACGGTTCTTATATTTAATGTTTACAGGATTCTCTTAGGTTTCAGTTCTTCAACCTGATTCTTTCCTCTGCCTCTGAGAAGGCTGTCTTAAGATTTGCAAGAACACCTCCACTGTGTTCTTCTGAATTAAACTTTAGGTGGATTAATCTTCATGCAATATCTTACTTACTTTTTTCTCATTGCTGTGACAAAATACCTAACCTAAAATCCAAAGTAAAGGGAGGAAGGGTTTGTTTAGCTCAGTTTCTAGAGGTTTCAATCCATAATCCGCTGGCTCAAAAGCAAGGTGACACATGGCAGAGGGGCAACAGTTCATGGTGGCAGAAGACAGCAAAAGCAACAAGGGAGAGAGAGACAAGCTTCTTTTTGGCCCTTATATTGTATGCAGGATATCCGCCCTAGGGTGGGTGTAGCACTCACACCCTTAATCCCAGCATTTGACCGTGATCCAATAACAAACTCTAGATTCAGCCACTTCTAGAAAAAGCCCACCCCCAATGACTATATAAGGCTGCAGTGGGAGAACATCTTGACACAAACTATAATAGATGATAACAAAAAATGGATCCGTAACCTCTAAAAGTTATATTCTGCACAGTTCCACAGGATCTGGCACTGAAACACACACACACACGCACACGCACACACACGTATACTTGTCATTTTGCTATTATTCTGTGATAACCTATCATTTGACTCCTACACTGTACCCTTTGTGAATTACATAATGTAGAGGGAACTATTTTTGCCCTCAGAGAGGCAAAATGGACACTGTCTTTCCATTACCGCCTGTGATTCTGAGTGTGGGCTTAGGATAAACAATTCTTTCTCATTCAGTTTTCAGTGAAGTATGTACAATGAAGGTCTTAATTTTTGCAATTTGAGTCTTGCATTTTAAAATTGAATTATTATGCAGACAGTTTCATACAACTGTCTGCATCAACATTCCTATAAACACCCCATATGTCAAAAAGGCTATCACGAAAAATATAGGTAAATGAAATACTGTAAAATATTTTTTTTTGAGGCAGCATCTACTTGAGAAGTCGAGATCAAGAAAAATGAGTACTGACTGGTGGTTTTCTTTTAAGGACAATGCCAGATCCAGAATGACAAATAAGAGGCAGATTACAAAGAAGAAAATGAAAGTGGAAAGGAAGAGAAGCACAGCAGAGTTACTGACAGCCTTACAGATCTATGACACAAAAGTTGGATCTTAGGGTGTAGGACTTGCTTAAAAGAAAAATACCCTTGTGAACCCCTCAAGACTTCAGCTGAGCCCATACCTCCCAAAGAGATAAGCATTAGAAGTATGGTAGAACAGCAAATCAAAAGTTTCTGGAAATCACTGAATCCCTACTAGGATGGTCTTCTTCTGGTCTAACTGCCTATAGCTGTACTAATAAGTCCTGCTAGAGTGTGCCAATTACCCTGATTTGATCATTATATATTGCAAACAAGTGTTGAAATATCACATTGTACCCTATAAATATGTGAAATTATATATAACTTAAAACTTTAAAGAAAAACAAACCAAAATAAATCTTCTCCAGAGGAAAAGAATATCTTTCATAGTTTCACCATTTTCTAATTTATCAAACATAGCACCGAGTAATCAAAGATTACCAAGCACATAAGGAGATATAATCATCTTCCCAAGCAGTTATGAAAGAGTATTTTTAAAATAACTTTGATTAGTATATTTAAAATTTCAAATAACAAAATTCAAAAATTCAGCAAAATACTTGACACTAAAAATGATTAAATGGAAATGATTAAATTGAAAAATGAAATAATTAAATTTAAGAAAATTTTGTTAGCAGATTACATACAGCTATACAGTGAATTCTTCCACAGGAAATTAGAAAAAATGAGTGTATACAGGATAAGTTATAAAGAGGGGAAAGGACAGAGCAATGGGAAAAATGTAAAAGAAATGCTGATTATTTTTAACATTATGGCATACAGGTAATTGGACTTGCAGAAGTAAAACAGTATTATACTGAAAAATATCTAAAGACAAAATGGCTTATACTTATTCTAAACACATAAAAGACAACAGACAATATACTCAAAATATGCTATATATCCAAACAAGGTGAGTGCAATTAATTTATTTCAGGGAATATCACAACTGAAAACAAAGAGCAAACCATATTTTAAAACACATCTTTAAAATAGTCATGGTGAGATTAAAATCTTATCACTTAATAGAAATAATAGAAGCC
>RJWT010055090.1:0-10197 GCA_004365215.1 Cuniculus paca
GTCTCTTTAATTTAGGCTATTATTATTTTGGCTGGAAGTAAACCATTATTCGTGCATATTATGTGTGTGTGTGTGAGAGAGAGAGAAAGAAGAGGGAAAAGAGAGAGAAACAAAGGGAGACAGAAGAAGGAAGAGGAGTAGGAAGAGAAGGAGAAAGTGGAAGAGAAAGAAGAAGGAAATGAAAACAAGAAAGAGGAGGAGAAAGAGTGAAACAGGAGAAGAACAATAAAAAGAATAAGAAAGGGATAGCACCTCGCACAACTCAAATACAATTTGTAAAATCAATAATAGTGCTCCTTGATGACTAATGGTGTTACCATTCAAATAAGCCCATCATAAATAACAAGTCATATGTCAAATAATAGCACAAGACAAAGAAATGTACTAATGACACTTGATCTATAGAACACTATAGATTAGCAACAGGGCTCATTACAAAGCACAAAGTATTTACCTCCTGACCACATGGCTGACTGGGACTTGTAGATTGTTAACATTGCCAACCATAAGGACAAATATTATGCTGTATATCACTGGCCCAAGAACAGATCAAAATGCAAACTGTAGTTTTTATTGAAAACGTGCCTCTTTTATACCAATGCAAAGTGGAGAAAACATAAGACAAGCCATCGCTATTGGGAATTCTTTATATATATTTACTAAACACCTGACATTCAGTAGGCCTAAAAGAGACACAAGTAGGAAATTGTCCTGGCACATAAAATGCAGCTTTTAACGTGGAAGACAGGTCAGAAAATTTCTGTTCCATTTTCAGCTTCCTTTATTAAGATGGTTAGGTAATGTAATAAAGTTACTTCAGTAATGCAAATGATGGCTTTGCACTTAGTATTTATATTAATTTAAGTTTCCTTTACAAGAAGATCATGTATTATCTTGACCTGATTTCATAAGACTTGAGCATTAAGGAGGGGAAGATTTTCATGAAGAAAAATAGGCATCCCCCTTCTTCACTGTAATGATTAAAACTGACCAGACCTGGGATCTACAGGGTTAGGAGTCACACTTTCCATCATTAAAATCAATAAAGAAAACACCCCTGTAGGCAAAGAATGGTTGATACTACATTCATTCTGTCTTCTTTTAGTCTTTTACTGGCTAATCATTCACAGGTTCAAATCAGATACAAATCCAGGTAGACAACCCAGGATGCTGGAGTAGAAGAGAGACTCTGCCAATTGGCTGCCAGCAGGGAGCGTAGATGATTGTTTAAAAATATGGCTTTCCCTGCCTCATTCCACATCTACTGAATTAGAAGCTAATTCTGATCTATCCTACTTGGAAGAAGTCAGTGGACAAGTTTCGCTGAGTTAATTCTCAACATTTAGTGAATCTAAGATACTTCAGTGTGGCTTATGAAGTCACTTGTTCTCCATGCGTTGATTAGCTTCATCTTATTCCATATCCAGAACTGTTCATTCTACTTGTTCAATAAAATTTACGAAAAGCCATTGCTTGTTCTATACTCCTATACTAGTCCCCACCACCCAGAACTGACCAGAATGGAATCACTGTTGAACGAATCACTAGTTACATAATCATACCACACTTAGGGCTCCAGTTTCCCAGGAACCAAAAGTTCAGTGTAATCAACCTAAAGGATCTCAGTCAATATAAGATGACATGAGAAGAAAGTCCTTTCCACTTAATCCTATAAGGAAAGTAACTTAGAAACAACTAACCTGATTTTGTTCCTTGTTTCTGTTTTCCTCAGCATTTCCTCCCTAATCAAGGCACCCCACTCTGATCAGCTGTTTGGAGCTTCTATTTTGTTGATAGAGTGATGCTTGATTTATGAATTGCTCATAAAAGACAATTACATCTTAAAAATTCAATTTGCTCATGTTTTATTTTTTGACATACTTCAGCTTGCTTTTCCTTGAATTCCTTTTTTTGTTTGTTTTTATCTTGGTAATCTTTGTTGATTTCCATACCATCATTTTATGAGTGACGTTTTCTTCTTTTTCACTATGTAATTATTCACCAAAAGCTAAAATGTAATTGCTTCAGAGTCTCCAAATTTGACCTGGTGTTTTGGCTGCCATGTTAGGTGAGAAGCTTGTCAACACCCTTTCCCACCAAGGCTATTTAGTTTTCAATATAGAACCCATTTAAAGGTAGACTGACTCCAGTCAAAGTAAAGATATTGATAACAGAGCCCTGCCACTCATTGCTTTGTGTCCTGCAAGTTAGAGCTGGAAAAACTAGCAAAGCAAACTATTTTAATATCCTCCTGGCTTCTTCCATCTGATTAGGTTTCTCTCTAAATCAAACATATTTTGCTGGTTTCTGAAAATTCAAAGTAATTTTTTACATCATATCATTTCATATGTCCAAATATACTCCACATTAAACTTCAGATCTCCCTAAATCTGATATTTTAATCATTGGATGACTCACTAAATGATCTGAGTACCAAATCATAGTAGAGGGTATAGGCAGTGCCTCCATTAATTTTTATCCTTTGTGGCACCTAAAATTCTCCATCTATGCAGTTGTTATTGAATGAATATGGCACTATTGCTTATCTTCATTACAGTCTACACTTAGTCCATGCACTTTATGATTGAATGTTCACTTTGTGGTAGGATGAGTATAGGGAACATAGATCATGGCCTGCCCTCTATAAATATAAATTTTTATTACAACTTGCAGCTATTTGTTATAAATTAAACCTATCAGGAGAATGTGGGATGTGGAATATTACTGGCGCAATTTATATAACTCTCACCTATATTGGAAAAAAATCTGATGTGCTCCCAAAATTGTTATTCTCATGATGCCCTCTGTGATGTACAAGATATATTCTTACATTTTTTTTCTTTGTTTCTTTTCTTGGTACTGGGAATCAAACTCAGGACTTTGTGCTTGCCAGGCGGGTGCTTGTGCTGCTGAGCTATATTCCCAGCCCTGCATTTATTTTTCTGAATGATTAAAATAGTAGCTACAATTTCAGGGGCACCGCTTCTGTATCCAGAGCATTATATTATTTACTCTACAAATTTAGGTCTTTATTCCCCTTCTGTGGAATTGCAAATAGAATGTTTCAATAATTTAAAAAGCTGAAACTCAGATTCTAACCCTGTACTGCTACTTTCCTTTTCTGCTCAGTCTTCTTAATGCTGAGCTCTAGGTTCTCAGAAGTAGCCTCTGATGAGTTGGTGAGTTCCAGTTCCAGGACCACACTCCACTCTCTTCCACCCCGCTTCACACTCCCCTTTGCCTTGCACCACAAGAGACCTTGAAGAAGGTTAGGTATTTGCAGGGGTTCTTCTTTCATAATGAGAAGCTTGCTGCGAAATCTATCACAGCAGCTGAATGATTCAAGTAAATGTTTTCCAAATAAAAATCCCTCAGTGAATCAAAGAAAAAAAAGGTATAATTTTCCTTTGGTAAACGCAACACACATAAGTTATTTGAAACAGCTGGTTCAAGTGGAAATGAATGACTTCCCCAGGGTCCCAATCTGACAGTAAGTGCTTGCTGCTTACATATGTGGAAGAGGTAACAGGGACCGATACTGTAATGGAGCAGAACAATTTCTCTGCCTCATCAGTTCATGAATATTTGAATGGAGAGGGTGTGATTTGAAGAGCTCCATGGCTTAAATTTTTATTTGAGCTCTGGTTTTTCTCTAATCCAGTGAGTATCTATGATATACCTACTACAACCCAGGTCTGCTGCTACTTACCATGGCCACAGAGTTCAATATGACACCTTCATTTTCCTCAAGAAGCAATTGTCTTTGCATTAATCTCAAAGTCATGATGCAACTGTATCGAGCAAAGGCAGACATCCTTTGCTTATACAAAGGGAGGGTGATGAAACAGGGATATCAACCCGCAACTCTCCAACTTGCATAGACATGCAGAGAAATGACTTGCAGAGAAACACTGAGCTAGAGCTCTAGAGTTCTCTAATGGCTTTAACATACTTGCTTCATTATTCAATGCAATAAATACTTTTAGCATCTATATGAGATGTAATGATCTCTAGTTTAGTGCATTTAAAGCAAGGCTTTTCATTCTTCTGCATCGCAGACTACCTTTTACTAAATGAGGATACCTAGGGACCTCCACCAAATTATATTTAACTGAAAAACACATTCAGAAACTTTACATTGGCAAGGATACTGGCTAACAGGGACTCTGTAGGTATCAAGTGTGGTTGCTGCTACTGTCCTTATGCCTTTTTTGGAAAGACAGGGTCTTGCTATGTAGTACGGGTTGGCCTTGAACTCACTATGTAGCACAGGCTAGTCTAAAACTTGTGGTTGTCCTCCTGCTTCAGTCTCCCCCGTACTGGGATTACAGGCATGCACCACCATGACTGACCATGCCTGCTTTCTTTTTGTCTTTTCTTTTCTTTTCTTTTCTTTTCTTTTTTGTACCGGGGATTGAACTTACAACCTGATGCTTACAAGGCAAGCATGTGGGCCACTGAACTGAATCCCCAGTCCATGCTTGCTTTTTTTAACTTTCTCAAGGAAGATGAATTGTACTGGGCAAGAGAAATTCTGTTTATTCACGTAAAGCTATCAAGAAGTCAGGGTTACACATTTCAAGCTCTGGGAGTTACCCTGAGAGATCACCTGACTCTGTCCAGCTGAAGTGAAGGATGAGTATACAGGTGAACCAAAGCAGACCGGAAAGTTATGAATGTCCAAAAAAATGAGGGAGCATAGAGGAGGGGAGAAGAAAACTGAAGGAGGAAAATCCCACTAACTAAAGACTTGTCAGTATGATACAGATATTCCTCATTTAATGACCTACTTGTTTAATGAATGTTCAAATTTAAGATCAAGGCATGCTGTTCCGAATTAGCACCCATGTTTCAACTTATGGCACAGGAAAGTGAGCAACAGGGCTGCCTTATGATAGTGTTATGGTTGATACACTGTGTCAACTTGAGCAGTTTAGAAGTTTAACTGAGAGACTCAGCAGGGAGCCAGGGTTCTTACTTTGTAAATATCCTCATCCTGTACAAAGGAGGGCAAGGGCATTTTGTGAGTGCTACACTTGCCCTGAAAGGGGAGGGTGTGGCCTGTGTAAATATAAGGGAGGAGAGGAGGTTTGCTTTCTCTCTTTTGCTCTGACTGCTGCCTTGAAGTGTTGCCCCAGTGCCATGCTACCCTGCCTTGGAGCCAGCTGATTATGGACTAAAATCTCCAGAAACTGTAAGCTAAATAAACCTTTCATTGCTTCACTTTGGGTGTCAGGTGTTCTGTCCCAGCAACAAGAGAAAAGTAACCAAGACAGGTAGCTTCTTCTACTTCTGTATTCTGACTGTACTCTATAGTATCATAGTTTCATGTTCTGTTATACATTACAGTACCACCTGTAAGAATTATGCAAATAACAGGAAAGCCATCAAATTAGAATTTCCTCTGCCCATTTCTTTATGCTGAATATTGTAATGTACATACTAAATACAATTCCTCATTGAGTGATTTGCTCATTTAATGACCCAGTTGCAGGGACAGAATTCAGTCATTAAATGAAGGATTTCTGTATACTCACGGATGGAAACTCAGAAATCAGAACAATAAAAACTGGAGGAGCTAACAATAAAGAACAGTTGCTTGCAGTTAAAGGTGTATGAGAGGGAGAAAGTTTCAATTATAAGCCCAAAGTGGTGATAAATTCTCCATGAGATAGATTTCATGCTGATGAGAGCTTCTAACAGACAGCAGCGTCTTCAGTTCTCTCACTGTGTTGGGAAATATGTGATTTTCAAGAATATACAGTGACACCAAGAGATAAATTAGAACATTGGAGGAAAAAATGCTAAACATACTTTCCTTAGTTTTATATTTGCCATATATGATACTTGCTATAATCTGCCCTGTTTATGTTTTCTCTTTGTCTCTAAAGTTGAACACTTGGAAAATGTTTGAAAGAAACATACTTTGTGTAGGTCAGGAGATTCAGTTGATGACTAGAAAGTCTGACATTTGATTATTAACTGTGGCATTGCCTTGAATTAGAAACACCTATCTGATTGGTTTAGCACAGCTCTGGGTATGTCTGGATGACGGACATACAGAAGAGGGAAACTCTGATTGTGAATGACACCAACCCATGGGCTTGTAGCCTGGGTGTAATATAAAAAGGAAGAAGCAAGAAGTCTCACTTCTGCTTTTGCAGAGGATTTCTGGTCTTCTCCATCACCTTTGGACATCCATCTGCAAGGTTCTGGCACAGACTTTTCAACTTGCCGCACAGGCTCTTGTGGCTTTCAGCACAGACCCTCTGGCTTCCTCATACACACGCACAGGACTCTGCAATGAGCTCCAGGCATTTCCCTCTGATCAGATCATCAAGCTCTCTAGTATACAGACAACTCTTTCTCATTCTTCCACATTCGACTATTCAGGTCAGCCATTGTCAGTCTACCTTAATTTATATTTCATATGTTCTGTTCTTCTAGTGAACCCTGGCCGACACAGACATCAATGATATAGCCCCAGTCATTATGTAGAGAAGGAGCAGAGTATAGAACTCCAAATCAAGTTGAACCAAAAGAATTGAAGGTTATCATGAGAACTTATGCTCAGTCCCTTATCTTCCCCATTTTCTGGAGCAGGCACATATTTGCAGCCCAGTCCTTCAAAAGGACACTTGTGGTAAGGATGCAGCACAAAGGCTCTGATCAAAAGGCTAGAAGCAAGCTTAACTTTGCCTCCTGAGATTCAGAACAGGACCCATAGCAAATGCAGTGTTGCTCGGCATATGTATGTTTACTATTTAGCAGCTACTCAACAAAGTTGCTGCTTTTATCCCCATAAAGCTAAAGATAGCTACTCTTTCTAAGCTGGTGACAATAGAGGTAACTTGTATTTAACTCAATTCCAAGCAGCTACTGGAGTATCAATTACCTCACAATAATGATCACTAGTTAGGTTGAGGTCATATTTCTCTAAAACTGGATATTGTAAGTATCATACTTGAGAATTGCAGTAAGAGCAGTGACCATAGGCAAAAGAGTTACTAGTGTTTGTAGGAGATAGAGCATTGCATGTATTCTTAGATATGAATTGACATACGGCATTTGCCCTTCAGTCTGTGGACAGTGGTCAACATGCAGACCTCAGATCCTTTGAAAAGTATCCTCTCAAACCCAGAGACTAATCAGTTTTTATGAAATTCCAGGAAGAAGACAATGTTGGACGCCGCTTAGCTGTCACCTATAGCAATAGAAACTGATGCAAAGGAAGAAATGTGATGTGCATTGTAGATAAACAAGGTATAGAATGACATTTTCAGGGAGTTTCATGATGTCTCAGGCCACCTGAGTCTGTTTCTAGCTTGTATAGACCATACAAATAATGACATTATACAGAGTTCTGTTTTTTACATGGTGATAGAAAAAAATCACTAATCACTACATCCACTATCCCAAATGCAGGGCAGAGGCTACAAGGATATAAATACAAATATAGAACTTTATCATGAAATTCTTGAGCTAGGCCATGTTATAACCTAAGATCATGGAGCCCTGCATTATGCAAGGTATGGATATCATAACTGCACCATCAGTAAAATGGAAACTATGAGCCTCACCCCAATCGAATAAATCAAAATGCCTGAGTGGGAAAGGAGAATAAGAAAAAGATTTGTAAAATACTTATGCTAAAGTTTGAGATGGCTTAATTTCAAAACTAGTTCCTCAATATTTCACTCTTCATTTAAAAAGTATTTTTTTTATAAAGCACTTTTCCAAAAACTGGACTTTGTGAAAATGTCAAACATCGCTCTGTGCTTATGAATGTGAACAAAGTTTAGCAGTAGAGAAACACTTTAAACAATAATTTCATCAATTAATAATTTCATTGCAACTATATTAAATGTGGTACAATTAGATGTTTCAGGTACCTGAGAGGCTGTGACAGGGAAACCAACACTGTCTCTTGTATATCTTGGTATTATAATGGTAGACATGGAACAAATGGAGAACACCAGTAGAAGTCACGAAGAAAAAGATAAAACAAAATGACTATATTGTTGATGCTGGCATAACCCAGGGGTTGACCTTTCATACAAAACAAAGCCCCAAAGAGAGGCCTGTGTGAAATGATCCCACTGGCTACAAGACATTTCTCATACCCAGGCACCTCTCTCTCTCTCTTTCAATAGAGTTAAGTGATTCAGTGAAGCAGTTATCAGAATCTATTGTAACTCAGTCTCCAAAGGAGACTTAACTCTTTCTCGCATTTCATGTGACACCTCTTATATTGATCTGACTTTCACTAACACAGAAGAAATATTGAATTCTTGAGGCTCAAGAGCTAAACAAGGGCATATGCAAAGGAACAATGAAGTAGTGTTTTTAATCCATCATTGAACAACATGTAACCCCTGATTTTGTGGTCTGCATGAATACTTCCTACCTTCATCTAGTTAATGGAAAAAAACTATGTAGATGAGACAGATAACAAATAATGAACTGAAAAAATTGAAATGTTCTCCTCAAATTAATTTTTATAGATTCATTCTTTCTCTATGAGCCTTCACTGTTCAAGTGTAATAATGAAAATTGAAAAAAGAATGTTACTTTGCATCCTGATATATTCCTCCTTCTCTGTCTTGGGCAGTAATTCCTTCAAAAATGAAACTTCCTATTCTTCCACCTTTCTGGGATATTTTTCTCTTCTACTGTTCTCTTATATTTAGATCAACATTTCATTTTCTGACTGATGTTATGTTCCACTTGACTCAATACTTCATGGTACCGGTATAACACCAATTTTTTTATTGCAAGTTCTGACATATACTAGATTATTAATAATGTTTTATTTGGCAGGTAAATGATTGAGCAAATGGATGTTGCTTCAACCTACCATCAGAGAAAGCCTTGGAGTGGTAAAGAATCATTGCTTATAATGTTGAATCCAAACCTGAATTAAGATATAAGCTTGTATCAGTCAAAGTAATGTGAACTAAATATTTTGCATTAAACAGATGGCATGTGTGTCATCTTTTTTCTCCTCATAGCGCTTACAATTAAAATTAAGTAATTGCTCAATGATTCTCTATCTCTTCCATTGAAATGTCAGGTCCATCTGAAATAAAATAGCTGATTTTATACTTTTTTTCAGAAATATTGCAAGTCCTGCAAATTCTCTGAAGTTAGAAAATGTTTAGAAATTTTTAAATAAATGATATCTTGCACTCCTTAAGAATTGAACTCTGAAACGAGGATTAAAACACAAGTATTTTATTTGGGAACTAAAAGAAATGTCTGTCGAGATGTAGGAAATTTAAAAAAGAAGACAATGAAGGTAATAGAGGACAAGATACCAAATGTGTCTATTACCCAAGCATATGCCACCTCACTTTGCTTTGTTAAGAACAGATGGTAGGAGCTCAGTCCCCCCAGTAACTCCCTCTGGCACAAAGATGGGAGATGTTTGTGGCTGGGATGAGATTCTTAAGCAGTTATACTTCAAAACACCTTGGTTATTTCTCTTGGTTCCAGTACATTTGTGGAGGTTCCAGTACCTACGAGATTCCTACTGATTCCAGGGGAAAGGTGTGGGGTGCTATCTCTCCCTGATTTACACCAGTGATTGAAGTCTTATGCTGCCCAGTGGGTATGGCACTAATCTAACCATTACACACTTTGATATAGTTGCCTGCTTCTGATGGCTGGGGAAAGTTTGTTTCTTGTTTTAAACCAATACATACTGTATTAGCTGGCTGGGGAATCAGTGTCACCTGTTTACACTGAACTGCGGTTGAGAAGGTTATCTCATTGCTAGACACTGCTCTAGCAGGGTGGAGGAAGCTAGGACCATCGTCCGCCTCCCTGTTTGGCTGGAATATGGGGTAATCATTAACAACTCAGCCAGCACTGCTGAGGCTGTGGAGGGTGGAGTGCAATTTTTCCATGGATGTTTGGCTTGAGTTGGGTAAGTATGGCCAGAAAATGTATTTTGCTCGCTCCAATCACCATTTCCGGGTCATTTAACTGGGATTCGTTAAGTTTTCCCCGAGCTTCTTTTGATCTATTGGTAGTGCCACATGGAGGCTTCCATAGCACCCCTACTGTAATACATCACAGCTCTTATGGTTAATACATTGTGTCAACTTGAGAAGTTTAGTAGTTTAACTGAGAGACTCAGCAGGGAGTCAAGGTTCTTTGTAAATATCCTCATCCTGTGTGATGGAGAGCAAGGAC
>RJWT010055091.1:0-10202 GCA_004365215.1 Cuniculus paca
ATGGTGCCCCCATGATCCAGCCACCTCTCCAGCAGTCTCTTAATCCACTTGGTTAACAAGCTTAACTATCACAGATGTAACAAGCTGTAAACTAGTAACAATACTTATGATTCTATGTATAAATTACCTAACTGTTCTATGCCTCACTCTTAGTATGGGAGGATTGGACAAGATGGCATAGTGACTATTCTTTTGTCATTAGAAATAAATGTTACTGAGTCCAGGAAAGATAGAATAAGCTTTCAATACCATAGAGACAATTAAGAATGCCTCAAACTAGGGTATAATTTTCACTGGAGCTTTCTGTCATTTGTTGAAAAACAACTGATGAATATGAGATAACAAGTGGAAATCAGATCTTAAAATTGAAATATGACTTGCCAAATACAATTAAGCCCTTAAGGGAATTCTATTAATAAAGTTTTAAAAGCACTGATCCAATGTTGAAATAACTGTCTGTAGAAAACTTGGGTTTTTATGTTGTTATTTTTTCAGTCATACTATGCAATCTTAAAATTAAATG
Source organism: Cuniculus paca (assembly GCA_004365215.1). Taxonomy (NCBI): domain Eukaryota; kingdom Metazoa; phylum Chordata; class Mammalia; order Rodentia; family Cuniculidae; genus Cuniculus; species Cuniculus paca. The sequence continues at coordinate 524 of RJWT010055091.1, forward strand.
TGGTCACAATTAGACTGATTACCCACATATGTACCTCCTACTCCAAAGCTAGATTTCCCTAGAAGAGCAAAAGAAGGTCCTTCCTTAAGGGAAGAAACTAAGTTCTGTGATGATGCCATTGGATGTTCAAATGATATATGTCCTGTAACTGAACTGGCTTCCTAGAACTTCTCTTGATATCTTTTGAGCAATATGCAAAATAACTTCTGGTGCATTAAAATTAGTGCAATTACCAAGTCTTTGTTTCCACATTCTACTCTATTGCTGAATGAAGAAATAATTTGCTTTAAAAACAAAACCAAATTAAAAAAATAGATAATAAAAGACAAAAAGCACATTGGATAAGCCCAAATGTGGTCAGTAGCCTTGTCAAGATTCATGCAGAGAAATGCTACAAAAGAGCCCCAGCCTTTTGCTCATCACCATTTAAAGGTTCATTAAATTGGATGGAGAATTAGATGTAAATGGTCAGAAATGGCAGGTCCATTTTTCCTCACAGCTTTTTAAATTACTTCTTCTGCCACTGATTGGTCCGTCCACCTCATTTTCCTCTTAATATTTCACTAGCACCTCTGCTCCTGACAGTTATGAGGATACAAGGCCAGGCAGATATCAGCACGCTCACTCAGACCAGCCGTGGCTTGGGAATGAGTCTGACAAGAGCCAGGGAGTGAGGCTTTTCATAAATAATGGTGTGTTCTTGTCAGTGGTTTTGGCCCTCGCAGGATGGTAACATGTTTCCATACAGATGGGTCAGCTCTTGCCTGCCATTCTGTCTTTTGAACTTCCTGTTTGAGAATATGGTTTTCATCAACCTTGATGTTGTAGAGAACACCTACTTTATAAGACTGAATTTTTTTCAGCCAAAAGAAAATAACTGAATGTTTTTGTGTATAAAGACTTTTTAAAAAAGACTAAAAGGGGGTGGAGCGACCAGCCCAGATGTTGGAGTGAACTGCTGTAACTGTGATAAAAGCTTTCTCGTGTAATGCATGAAAATTAACACTGAAGAGAACAACTGTTTCTAGCACAACTGTTTCTAGCACAGACTTAATTAAATGTCATTAGGAAATTATACTTTTTGCTATTAAACTGCTTCTCTTATTCTTTTCTGTAAATAATCCCTGTCCATATATGTCACTTCCCTCATTCATGTCTACAAATCTTTTGTCAGGAAAAGTAATGTCTTCTGACTCTAACGTTTCTTTTCAGCATCTTGATCTCATTTTCAGAGGGACAACCCAAATGCTGTTCTAAGGTTTGGAATGCTTGGTATGCTAGTCTCATTCAGATGGTATTTACTGCTGGGTGCAAAATGTAGAGTGAATAAGTTATAGGGACCCAATCAACCTTACTAGACCCTTGAAATTAGCTTTATCCAAGCAATAGAAAATGAGTAACTTTCAAAGCTTTGTGTATTTCCAGAGGGAAAAATAATGCACACATTTGTGACATGTGCCTATAATAGAAACACAAGTGTGTCCCACTTTAAGGGACCCTAATGTGTAAAAATAGAACCATGAAAAGTACTTAAAGTGCACTGTGGTTATACACTCTTTTACATTTACATTCAAATTGTTATCTGTTAATGAGAACAATTGGCTAGGTGTTAAAGAGGCACTAGAGATTCTATTTACAAAAGTTTGAGAAGCAGTTTTTTACTATGCAGTAAGAATGTGTAGCAACATCAGAAAAAAAAAATGGATCCTGAGATTTTAAGGCCAAATAAGGCTATATGTCAAGGCCTGTGCCATGTGACCATCTCAGGGAGGAAGCCCTCAATCTGCTGACTACCACCCTGCCCTTCCAGGCACACACTGGGGCCTGCATGCCCAGCCCAGGGGGGAATCCTTGGACAGACAGGACAAATGCACATCAGGGTCCGCTCCAAAGGGCTCCTGAGCACAGGGCAACAAAAGTGACAACCACCTCACCCAACTGACTGAAGAGACCAGCACACAGGAATAGAGTTTTACTTTCAGGACAGCAGTGTTACCCTACCACAAAGACCAGGTGAGGGTATCACTGGGTCACAGCTTGGAGAGGGGGAGACTAAGCAGAGATCTCCTGAGATCAGACCAGGGAGTGCACAGACCCTGTATTCTGTTATGGAAGACCAGGCTTGGAGGATGAAATCGTCAAAGGGAGTGATCCTGAAGAAGAAGGTAACTTAGTGGCATCTTTGATTTCTGGCACAGCTGCCTACATGCAGCAGAATCTAGTGGTCTGAAGTATGATAGGCCAGTATACAGGTGGACTGTCTGCACTAAAAGCATAGTCTTCTTAGTTCTGGTTAAGGGATGTCCAGGAGTGGCTCCAAGGGTTTAGCATTACCCAGTTATCATTTGATGCCACTTATGCCACTATTATAGTCAAGGTAACATAGTAGTTGATAACAACTGGTTTTCTTTCTATGCCAATATCTGGAGTCCCAAAGGATCATAAGAATAAAAAAAATGGATATACATAAATATGAGGAAGCAAGGCAACAGAAGACTCCCCCCCACCAAATTTCCCAAATCTCCTAAGACAGAGCATGGGGTCACAAACTGAAAGGAAGGCAAATGCCAGGTAGCAGAACTCTGTGAAAAATCTATAGAAGGGATGAAGAAACTAAATGAACTCAAAAAGGAAAGAAATAAAAAAATTCACAGCATTATTACTCACTACTCTGCAAATAAATTCAATGGAAATTAGTAAGAAGTTGGAGTACCTGACCAAAATGGCTTAAAAGATGAATGACAGACTCAGCAAGGGTATAGAATCCTAAAAAGATCTCAGGCAGAAATACCTGAAATAAAAAAAATAAATAACTGTATAGAATTCATAAATTGCAGAAATACCAATGTGAAGGCAGTGTCTAAAATTGAGGAGAAATGATAAATTGTCAAGCAGTACTCAAAGAAGCCACACACACAAACGCACAAAAAAAAAAAAATAAAAAAATAAAGAAAAGACAAGACCATCCAGCAGCTACTAGACAAAACTAAGAAGATCAACCTAAGGCTAATTGGAGTTAGAGAAAAGGTAGACGATAAAACATAGAATTATTAATGTTTTCAGAAAGCATAGCAAGAAACTTCCAGAATATGTGAAAAGAGTTCTATATGCAAAGAAGTGAGGCTTATAGAACACCAAACAAATATGATGAAAAAAAGAGGCTCACCAACACATATCTTTATTAAATTGCCAGATATCTAACAAAAATAGAATTTTGAAAGCAGCCAGACAAAAACAAAAAAATCACATGTAAAGGTAAACCCATTAGAATTACAACACACTTCTCAACACAAACCTTAAAGGCCAGAAGAGCTTGGAGTAAAGGATTTGAAGCCCTTAGAGTAAATAACTGCCAATTTACAAAAAGCTTTCATTCAGAATAAAGAAACAAGGACATTTCATGAAAAAGACCAGGTAAAAAGATTTATGGCTATGAAACCAGCACACCAAAGAATGTTCGATATTCTAGACAGAAACGATGAAAATAACACAGCTAAAAACCCAGATGAAATAAAAACACCAGGTAAGGTCAATAGACAAACAACAAAAATGAGAGAAAAAGGAATCACCAACAGAGAAATGATACAATGATAGTAAATAATCAACACAGCTCAGTAATATCTTTCAACGTTAACAGCTTCAATTCCCCAATTAAAAGACACAGATGGGCAAACTAGATCAAAAAACAGAATCCAACAGTCTGTTATACTCAAGAAACTCACCTAATGCAAAAAGATATTCCTAGACTAAAAATAAAAGGTTGAAAACAACATTTTGTGCACCAGGACCCCGAAAACAAGCAGGGAGTAGCAATTTTAATCTCAGACAGGGTAAATGTCAAACTAAAACCTATTAGAAGAGACAAAGAAGGTCACAACACATTCTACTGCTAAGAACACTACTGCTAAGAGATAACACTGATAAATATTTATGCACGGAATACTGGAGCACCTACCTTCATAAAACAAATACTGAACATAAAAGAACAGATAAATACTAATACAATCGTAATGGGAATCATAACACACCACTTTTGCAAAGAGACAGATCAACTCTTTAATTAATCTTTCTATAAAGAAATATCAGAACTGAACCACACCCTTGAGCATATGGACTTAATAGGTATCTACAGAGTATTTCATCCCACCCAAACAGAGCACATGTGTTTCTGCAGCACTTGGTACTTACAAAAAAAAAAAATCATATACATAAGTAAATATAAAAGAACTGAAATTACCCTGTCTGTACTATCAGACCAGTGGGCAATGAAAATAGAAATCAATGACAAGAAATCACAGAAAACTAGAAGCACCTGAAAAATTAACAACACACTCCTAAACAACCAATTGGTCACAGAGAAATCAAAGAAGAAATTTAAAACTTTCTGGAAGTTAACGATAATGCTGGTATAGTACTCCAAAACCTCTGAGACACTCTGAAAGCAGTCCTAAGAGGAAAGTTCATTGCAGTCAATGCTCACAGTAGGAAAACAGAGCAAGTTCAAATGAATAACCTTATGAGAAATCTTAAGATACTTGAGAGACAACAACAATCCAGGCCCAAACCAAAATTAAGAGGGAAAATTATGAAGATAAGAGCAGAAATCAATGAAATGGAGACAAAAAAAAAAACTATAAAAAAAATCAATGAATTGAAAAGCTGGTTCTTCAAAAGAATAAACAAAATAGATAAGCCCTTCGCCAGATTTACCAAGAGGAAGACTGAAACGATTCACATTCATGCAGTTAGAAATGAAAAAGACAAAACTCACAACAGACACTGTCAAAATCCAGAAGATAGTAATTACTTTGAAAAATTATATTCTAACAAATTGGGAAATTTTGAAGAAATAGATAGATCTCTATACTCATACAAATTACCAAAATTAACCCAAGCAGACACAAGTATGCTGAACAACCTGATAAGAACCAATGAAATTGGTAATAAAGAATCTACCAACTGAAGCCCAGGACCTGAGGAATTCACTGCTGAACCATATAAAACGCTTAAGGATGTTATATCCCTATTACTCCTCAAGCTCTTCAAAGAAATTGGAAAGGAATGGAGTGCTCCCAAAGTCACCTTTGGAAGCCAGTATCACCCTGATTCCGAAACTGGATAAAGACATCTAAAAAAGAGAACTAGGTAAACCTCCTAAACAAACACAGATGCAAAAATCCTCAACAAGATATTATGGAATAGAATGCACCACATCATCAAAAAGATCATACATCAGGATCCATTAGGTTTCATCCCAGAGATGCAAGGATAGTTCAACATGTACAAATCAGTAAATGTGATGGGTCACAGATGAAATTAAAAACAATATTTACTTTACAGGTGAACAGCCCAAGAAAGATAATGGATATGATAAACTGTTAATTACAGAATACAAAAGTTAAGTGGTTATAGCTGCAACCTGCATACAAACACACACACACACACGTGTGTGTGTGTGTATTTCTAAAGTGATACTATAAATTTGGGGTCCATAGACACACACCATCCTGAAATTATATAAAAACTTACATGTATCTGTGTGTGTAACACTTAATATTAGGTTCAGCTACATGTGACAGAACACCTGGAAGTAACTGTGGCTTAAAGTAATATAACTTCATTTCCCTCACAAATACACACATTTCAAAAAAAGCTATACAAAAGGAGTATAACAATTCCATAAGGAATCCAGCCTTTTTCTCTTTCATTGTTTTTGCTTTATTAAGCCCATGGCTTCCTTCTTACACTCCAAAATAGCTTGAGCTCCAAGTTGTCATATTTACATTGAATCCAACAATAAAGGGGAAGAAAAGGGGCTGAAAGATGGCCGTGCTATTTACCTTTAAGAATGTGTCCTGGACATTGAACAGGTTGCTTACACTTATATCTCACTGGCCACAACTTTATCACATGGGTCATCTAGCTAAAAGAGCAACTAAAAACTGTAGCCTTTATTCTATGGTAAAAGTCTCATTAGCAAGAAGGGAGGGTGACTAACTATTTTTTTTGTACCAGGGATTGAAGTCACGACCTTGCACTTGCCAGGCAGGCGCTGTGCCGCTGAGCTATATCCTCGACCACTGGGACAATTTTATATGTCTGCAATAATATGGAGAAATAGATAAATTTATCATTAGAATCTTAAAGAGATAGTTTATGAACATAAAAAATGCTATTAAAGCTAGTCATCTTATTATATCAAATCTTCTCGGTCATTTTCTTTCTAGGTTGTCCTCTTCTCTGTGCTGTGAGCAGATGGGTAAGGATAACCAGTCAGTCAATAAGCACCAATCTGTTGCTATCACACACAGAGCAGAGATATGATTTGATAATGACTGTCCATTACTTTAGTCTGTTTTCTTACATCGATCATTTAACACATCATAAGCCAAAGATTTCTTTTTCATGCACCCTACTTATGTTCTATTACTTCAAAAATTCTTAAACCATTAACAAATTTATCTATACCCTTTTCTTCTTTTATCATTATGGATGCTAATCAAGATTCTTTTAGAGAATTAATTGACTTTTGCTTGTCATAATTTAATTTCACATTAATAAAGTCTAGTAAACATTTAATTGAATTTCTGCTTTTAATGCTTTTGCTTTGCCCAAATCAACTGATCTTTTTATTTTCATGTTTTAAGTAACACATGTTAAGCAACACACACAATGTCAGAAAATCTAATTTTATTCACTTAAGAAAGTAAACAACTGATAAAACCAACTGTAAGAAAATAAATTGCTTTTAGGCACTTCAATGGTTTTTTGTTTTTGTTGTGCATAGTCTTCTTCACTTACACAGAAATTTGTAGCTATAAATGGCTGAGTTCTTTATTGTAATTAATGTCTACTAAGATGTTTCCCTCTTAAGAATATTGCCAGAAGTCAACAAGGAAACACAAGACTCCCCTTAAGTGGTCCTACGAATTTTATTGTTGAATTAAAAATGTCAGCACTTTAAAAAATGATAAAAGTAGTTAATTATGCAGCTGTAAAAATTAATGTTGGCAAGAAGGATATAGAAGTATACTGCAAAGTAGACAAGGTTACAAAGCAAATATCCAATATTGTATATTTTTTCAAATATTTAACTATATGGGTAAAAACAATCTCTAGCAATATATTTCAGCTACCAAAACTTTTAGCAGCAGCTCTCTTTGGATGATGGGATCAAAGGTGATTTTATTTTTACCTTTGCAAGGTTTTTCCTATATTTTATGGATTTTATAGTATCTTATTACATTATTTTTACTACAAGGGAACTCAATAGCAAGCTTTTTCCATTTTGGAGAAAAGTCACGTTATAAGAAAATAAACAAAGATTCTGTTTTTGTTCCCACCAGGCAGCTCTATCCTCTAAAACAGTCACTTAGAAGTTAGAATTGTTTACCTCTTGAGTGATTATTGTGATTTTGAAGCATAGCAGTTGGGAAGTGTGATGTACGGCTGCTTTTGTAGATAAAGCTTCTTTGCTTTGCCTGTGGTGGGGTGAACTGCAGTAGCTACACTGAATTGCAATAAGATGTGAAAATATAGTAACTCGGTGTGAGTGAGAAATTCAGTCTCCTGCACATCCTTCCCGTCGGAGTCCAGGACTTGATGTTAATGAGGATGTGCATAACTTCTCTTAAGGTGTGAGATTAGCAAATGACTGCTGGGCAAATCAGTAGAGCTTTTGTGCACTGTGAAAGCGGGAATAAAACATCTATTTTAACTCAAGCCTGGGCATTCACTTCTCTGGATTCCATAGCAGATTCTTCAGCTGAATATGAGCCTTAAAAATAAAGCCACTTTCTTCGCTTCTGTGTGCCTGCTGAGAATCCCGCCAAAGCCTTCTATGAGGTGTCTGTGAATTTGCCCTGAAGAACACCACACAGTGTCCCTGGCTTCCTGTTCTGAATGATGCACTCCAATGACCCACTGTAGTACTGCTCAAGGTAGGGAGGGTGAGCTGCCAAGCCTATTTATCACTTTGCTGGCTTCGCACCATCCACATCCGTCTAAAGTTAAAAGGGTCATAGGCAGAGCTGTTTTCTCCTGCCTGGTCAACACTGGGTACTTGTATAAAGACTTAAATAAATTATCTAGTGTTTCACTGCATTCATTTTCCTACCCTACAAAATGCCTTTCTTTAAACATGTGTAAAAGAATGATTTGGAAAAAATAGATACTTGTAATTTTACAAATAAATATTTCACGTCTAAAGGTGGGAAATCCTGGTTAAATAGATTATGGTTGCCCACAAAATGGAATATTATGCTGCCTTTAAAAATAGTTTGGAAAAATGGTTAGTAAAGTGCAAAGGTGGCCATTATGTAGATAATTATCTATTCAATCAAAATAATATGTAGACTTTATCTGTTATTTTAACTTTAAAAATACACAGGGAAAATACAGACAGATAGTCTCCAATATAATATTTATAGTTACCTTTCAGTAGAAAAATTTAAAAATTTTGTCTTTTAGTTTCTCTGTGTCTTTCGTCTGTATTTATGAAATTTTCTACTTTCGAAATAAACTAAAACTAAAATCACTTAAAATAAGTTAATGATGATACTTATGTAAAACAGAAAATTTACCAATTAATTTGAAACAAAAAGGACAAATTTAGAGCATTTTTTCTGGCCATTACTGGTGCATTAATATCTTTTTAGAGAACACTTTAGAAACTGGAGGGAGCCAGGGGACAGTATATGGGAACTGCCTGTACTTTGTGCTGAATTTTTCTGTAAGCTAAAACTTCTCTAAAAATATTATCTATTAATGAAAAATTTAAAAGCCCTTTTACATCTGCACCACTTGGCCATCTGTTATTTTCTTGCAATCAGAGATTATTTCAGGAAACACACAGGAACACTTGAGTTTTAACAAGGCATAAGAGCAGTGCTTGTGAGCAACATGATTCTGTCTTTGGGAAGAAGTCAGCGCTCTGAGCACTCTGAAGACTCTGCTGACCTGGCATTTCTTCTTCTGCCTGGCTGCTCCTGGCCTCTTGAACCCCAAACCCTGTCAGCCTTCATCCCTCTGCTTGTTACAGACCCAGCATACTGTACCTGCTGGATGCCCGGGTGTTTCTGAGGCCCCCTGTCCTCCATGCACACACCCATTCTGAAAGGCTGCCAGTCCTGTTGTAATGATGACCCACTCTTGTACTAATGACCCTCCCCCCAGAGAGTGCTTATTGAAATATAAGTATGAATATGAACCATAGTGCCCAAAAGCACAATGTCTAGGACAAGTGTTTGAAAACAGTGCAGGGGCTGGATGGCCAAGATTGAGGTCTCCATGTGCAGCTCGGTGTCTTGCTCCATCCATGCTCCTTGCCCCGAGAAGCTATAGGGAAGCAGAGGAGGGAGGAGGGTAGAAGGGAGCCACGTAAGACTGGTGGGTGGTAAAACACTCTTCCGGCTTGGAGTGGAATGCAGTTCTAATCACTGCTGTTACCTAAGCTGCCAGGAGTAACTAGCTAGCCAGTTAACTGTAATTACTTCTCCCCTATTTCTTCCCTTCTCTTTCATCCTTCCATGGACATACATGCATTAAGTGTGTGCCCAGCTCTGCTCCAGGTTCTGGGAGTATGATAGTGAAAATAAACATCCGTGGACACTTTCCCTCCAGAAACTTATAGCCTACTATAAGAGAACTGATCAAATAACTACACATGACCATGTAAAGC
>RJWT010055092.1:0-10200 GCA_004365215.1 Cuniculus paca
CCAGCTCCCCTGCTCAGCTGCCCTGCTGGGGATCTGGGCCACCCCTCCTGCATGGCCCAGCTGCGTGCCACCTCCCTTGGCTGCTGCATGCCTTCACCCCAGAGTCGCCTTCCAAGGGACCTGTTCTGCTACTATGTCTGAAACTTCAACTGCCTCTTCCTCACTTACTTTGTCCTGTTTGTAGCACTGTGCATTTTACTGATTTATCTTGTCTGTTACCTTTCCCACATCTCCCTGAAGCAGACTCTACATGTGCAGGCCTTTGGTCAGTGTGTTCGCTGTTGTAGCCCAGGACCCAGAATAGTGCCGTGGTGTGGGTGTGTCATGGAAGTGAGCCTCTGCATCGAGCATTTGTAACATGGATGAGGCTGGGAAGGACACTGTGGCAGTATTACAAAGTACCTCAGATGACTTGCTCACACATCGAGGTGTTTTCTGTCAGGGAATGAAAAATTTTAGTTTATCTGCACAGCAACCTCTCATCTAAAGACCAGCTGGGCGACCCTCGGGGAGTATGATACCTGTTTGGTGATCGAAAAAGAGAGATAGAAGAAAATTTATTCCTATGCATTTTTCTGGTCTTCTCTTAAGTGGTCAAATTGTATCTTGTCATTGTCAAGTGTTATAAGCACAAATTATTTGTGGCTTGGTAATTTATCTCTTGGTAGATTTGATTGGCATTTATTTTATATTTGCTCACTTGTATGTTTGCTCTCTCCCTGTCCAGGTTCTGTGGCGGATTAATTAAGGACATCAAGAGGAAAGCGCCATTTTTTGCCAGTGATTTTTATGATGCTTTAAATATTCAGGCTCTTTCAGCGATTCTCTTCATCTATCTGGCGACTGTAACTAACGCCATCACTTTCGGAGGGCTGCTTGGGGATGCCACTGACAACATGCAGGTGGGTCTCGTTTGGGGAGGACGCAAATAGTACAACCCAGATTGTCGCCTCACCCCTGCAGCTCTGTGGGAAGCAGATGGCCTTTCAGTTACTCAGCGCGATTTTCTTTCTCTTGGGGGATGCTGAATTTTACTTTGCTTCTGGCGTGGTGCTATATTTCCAGCATGTTAGTAGTTACAGAAATAGCTCGATGAAATCTGGCTTGAGTCACAAGTGGAGAAGAGAAGGGGAGGAAATGAGGATCCACAATTCTATCTGGGCAAAGTGTATCATCTGCTTTATTTTTGTGCGATGCACAAAGTTTAGATCTTCTGCTACCCTGAAGGTACAGAACATGCTCTGTGGAACTTGAAAATGACTCTGGGAATACACACATGTTTACCTTCCTTACTCTTCACCTTTGTTTTTATATGAGCAAATAGAGTCATCAAACAATACAGTGATTTGCTCCCAATAGAATTCAGCATAATGAATACAAGCCGTGAGTTGTTTTTTCTCTACTTGGACCTGTCTCTCATTAAGCTGTGAAGATTCTGGCACGGCTAATTTGGAACCATTAATTATAACCACAATTTGTTGGTTACTTTGAAGGTGGTGTTTGCCTTCCTTTTGCATTGATAATAGCCACAGTTCTAAAAAAAGAAAAGATGTCTTAAATTCTAATCAATCAGAACAATATGTACAAAACTACATTAAAGTAGTCTTTAAAAAGTAGATAGTATGCTAGGGACTGCATTCAGCAGAGTGAGTGAAACTGATATTCTAATGCAAAGAGCTCAATTTAAGTCCTTTTCAAATTACCTCCTTCCACTTCGCTCTTTATTAGCATTTAATCAATGTGATGTCTGTAAATGCTGCCACTCGGCTTTTTTAAATGGAATTAATTTTAAAAATTACTTTTCTTTCATTTCTCCTTTCTTCTCACTTACATTCTAGATGTCTTCCTGAGTACCAAAAGAAGATGGGGACTATACACTTGTGTTGCTCCCAGTGTAAAGGGAGAAATTACTTTAAGTAATTACTGTGTTTCAGTTTAAAATGCCTTGTTTGTTAGTTTTGCTGCATAACCAATTGTCCTCAACTGTGGAGACTCGAGGCAACTATTTTATGTCATCTTCCGTGCTTTACCTGGCTGACGGGCTCAGCTAAATGAGTCTTTCTTTGGTTCTTCACTTGCTTTGCACTCAACCTAAGGGGTCGATACCACCCAATGGCTTTTGACTGAGTGTGTGAATGGGCAGGTAGCCTGCACACCTGGGGTCTGGGACTCTCCACACAGCTTGTCACAGGTCTGGTCTGGTCTTCCTTGCAGTGTGGGGACAGTGATGATGTCCCAGAATTCATACTCCACTGGAAGAGGGGTTACCACTCATTTCTGTTTGTTTCCATCTGAACGTTCCCATAATTGCTTTGCTTTCTGATTTTCAAAGAGAGGCTGGAAATTCAAAGTCTCAGTGATATCTTGTGACTTTTAAGTATTAACAACAGTTAAAATTTTAAAAATAACATGGTGGCTAAAGCGTACTTACCTCTGTGTTATCCGTGAGAGGCCAGCAGCACAGGTCCTAGAGACCAAGCGTGGGATGCGGAAATGAATGTGCATAGGCATCATCCCCTTGTCTCCCATCTCCCTCTCCCTAAGATGGGATCAGATGACTTGTGCTGTGATGTCAGCAGTGGGAGTTTTAGAAGCTCAGATCCATATCCATGCTGGGCAGCTATTCCTCATCGAGATGGCCATGTAATGATCATTGTCACAAATCATTCAAGAAACGAAGCCAGCACACCAAGGCCAGCATGCAAAAGATAACACAGGCAGCTACCTGTTAAGAAAGTAAATTAAACCTGTGATTTTGAGAGGGTGGTATGAACAAAACCATCTTCTCTCTGTTGGGATGTACAGAGACCTTCTTGTGGAGATCATTTTTAACATTTTTTCAGGGATGTTTTCATGGAGATGAGGATATTGTGGCACTTCCCTGTGTGTGAGCTTATTCCTTTTTTGAGTTGGATTGTCGTGCTTGCAACCTCCTAAGACTGAGCTTTGGAATGTAGCCTCAGAGATGAGGGGAGGCAGATTGAAATCTGTTCTGATCTCTCCTTTGGGAATCAATTCCTATCTGACCGAGTGCTCAGGAAAAGGCTTTGCCATGACCTGGTCATGGCTATGCCAGTGGAATTAGCTATTTTCTGGTTTTGAAGATTTCAGAAGAAACATAAATGGTTTGGTGCATCAGGACACTAAGTAGTACACTATGTATCACTTTTGGGAGTTGTTAACTCAAAAGTGATGCAAACCTATGATAATATTTCCCAGATATAATTTATTTGAAGAATAGATTTTGTAACTACCATTGATAATTTCATTAGAACTGTGAACATGTTGTTTTGAAGGTTTTTGTGAATGGAAATACTGAAGAACATTCTTTCTGTTCCTCTTTGGAAGCCTGTTTTTCTATTAAGAACTATCTTGGTTATGTCCTCTTCCATAACCCTGATTCGGCTCTTCCAGCAGTCACAGTGAGTGGCAGAAACACTGGAAAAGAAGGATAAAGAAAATGAGCTAGCCAGCCCGGCCTGGTAGTGCACACCTGTAATCCCAGCACTTGGGAGGCTGAGACAGGAGGATCTTTGCGAGACCAGCCTGGGCTACAAAGTGAGCTCAAGGCCAGCCTGAATGCAAAGTGAGACCCTGTTTCAAAAAGACAAGGGCTTGGGGTTTAGCTCAGTGGCATAAGTGCCTGCCTGGCAAATGTGAGGTCCTGAGTTTGATCCCTGGTGCTGGGGGAAAAAAAAATTAAAGAAAGTGAACTATTGTCAACATGTTTAAGGATAGAAACAAAATGACTATTAACACATTTTTGTAGAACAGAAATTCAACGACTAGTTTTACCTAGGTGGTTTAATTTGTTGAGGAGTATCTTATGACCAAAAAGATGTACACTTTACTGTGCAACATTTTTGGTGCCATGGCAGTTGAGGTCTTTGGGACTTTACATCAGGACAGCAGAGCAGTTTGTGCTAAGGCCTAGGTCATTTCACAGGTCTCAGCAAGTGGTTCATTTGTTCTTTTGAAATATTTATGCAGTGTCTTCTGTGCTCTAGGCATTGTTTTAAGTGTTGAGGGTGCACAGGTAAGGGAGCAAAGTAGGTAAGAATCCCATTGTGGTGGTTCTTACAGCTTAAGATGAAAGTGATGTTTCCCCTGCTGTCCTTCCTCCCGAGATACCAGCAGGTGTATTTATACTACCCGTGGTGTATTTAGGGGCTGAAGTCCCCTGCTTCATTTGGCTTTCTCTACATTAGACCAAGACTAAGCAGACAGTGTTGGCAAAGATTGAGAAGTCTCCCGCTGAATCACATCTTCCTAAATGAGACAGTGGGTTATGTGCACAGTGGCGGCAGCACCCGTGAGTCAGCTGGGAGTGTGTCCTTGCTTCACAGGCAGACAGCTAAGAGACAGTTCACATGAGGCTTATTGTCAGGCTACAAATAGATGTGAGTGCGGGTGGAGACATGTTGTGCAAACACGGATGAGTCACCGCACAACTGTTGTCTAAGTCAGCTCTTCTGCCAGCTTCCGTTCAGGAGGTCTTGCCTGCTTGAAGACAGGCATTTATATTTAAGCATTTATTTCAGACCTGATGGCTAATGAAATGCACATCTTTAGAAGCAGATGATCCTGGGAAATATGTAGAGACTATGTGCAAGATAAAATAGTTGAGGCTTTGATGACTGTAAGTGTAATTCCATTGTGATGCCACTATAAATGTTCACATGAATCCCCCAACTTTGGCATGTGTATTTTGCCCATCAACTAGCTCTGGGAGGCCTGTGGGGCTTACTGGGTGGGTATTCATGAATTTCTTGCTAAGCATGAGCAATTATAGTTACGTTTGGGCTTGTGGGTGCCATGAACCACTTTGTCAAGAGTCAGCCATTGTTCAACTAAGATATAACCTCAGCTTGCGTCTGCTCCCTCCTCCTAGAGTTTAGGCTTTCTGAAGTCCAGTCAGAGCACACGCTTATCCTTTCCAGTGAGTAGCACCAACACTGCTCTTGTCTCATTGCTGCAGTGGCAAGGTAACAAAAGCTTTGTAGCTCACCGTTCCAGTGTCAGGATTCTTCTACAGCTAAACTCTCTCTAACTTTGTTCAGTAACTCAGGGCAGTGTATCTATATCCTTGATTGCCAAACAAGAGTACTGCTCCATTCATTTAGATGTTTCTAATTAAGTTGTGAAATGTCAGTGTATGAATATATTCCACCAAGATATGTCGCAGTTGAATTTTTCATTCAAAATATTATCTGAACAGAACCTTGAATCAAACTAAATGCCTATTTATGGATTAATGAGTCCCTGGGACTGACACTGGCATCAGAAAAAATTTTGGATGCTCTGTGGTAGGTCCTATTATTTCAAAATTATTCTCCTTAGCTTTTTAGAATACACAGAAGCATTTTAATTTAAATCTACATTTAATTGTGAATGACTAAGCACAGTCTAGAGTGAAGATTGAGTGGAGAAAGTAATTTTGATTTTTTCCAAGAGTAAATATAATCTTGTTTTCACAAACCTATTAGCAAAAGAATGCAGTAAGATTTTAGAATTTTGTGAATTTTGTAATATTTATGGAGTCCAACAGAACATATTTTGAGGGAACTTGTCTCATTATAAGGAACATTTATAGCTGGCATCTCCAAATTTGAGGCTTTATTTTAACATGCTTCTGTGCTGAGAAATTTTAATCAATTTGCTGGAGTTGGAAATGTATCATTTCTTATGCACATGTAATATTCCTCAGTACCATAAACACTTCTTTACAAAGATTTTACAACTTGAAACAGCAAAATTAAAACAAATTGATAATTGTTTTACTGTATCCAGAATATGCAATAATTTCGTTTTACCTAAGTGTTTCACTTCAGCACCAAAATGCATTTCCTTTTTGAAATGGAGATATAAAGTGACATGTTAATCTGTGCTAGCAACATACTCTAGTTTGAAAAAGTTAAGTAGGGATAGTCTGTCAGAATGATACTGTTTGATTATTCTGCTCAGCAAAAATAAGCCTATTTAGTGACAAAGAAACAATTCTGCATTGCTTAGTTGTCAGTAGGGTTTACTGGCTGATACTTAAAGGAACGTTAAATCATGTGCTTTCAGCATTCTGACTGAAACTTGCTTGTTCTTTTTTCATTTGAATGACCTTTGTCACCTCCCTCCTTTCTGGTGATCAGAAAATGATAGAGATTTTTGCAGTGTTGGAGTCCCAAGATGATGCTAAAGTTGAACATTATTTTTTTGGCTTTTAGTTATTTTTAAGACAGCTTTCTTTTTAAAATAAGGTCTAACTGCATTGTAAGATATTGAAACAATATAAAAATTATATAGAACACAATAGTGTCCTAAAACTATTACTCAGAAATAATTATTAACATTTTCATGGCATCTTTCATTCATACTGCAATGTACGTGTACATAGACCACTATAGATATAGGGCTTCCTGTGAATTAGGTCATGTACATGTTGTTTCCTAACTTCAGTATTTCCTACAATCCTTGCAAAGGTTAGATTTCATCCTTCTCACTTTTGTTATTCCTGTGGGTTGAAAAAGGATGGCTCATTCTTACTCAATTTAACTTTCTTTGATGTTTAGTTAGAGTGACTATCTTTCCACATTTTAATTGACCGTGTACTTCTTTATACTTGGATCCTTGGCATAGTTTGCTTTTGAGACATTTAATATTTTTCTCATTGACTCATAAGAACTCTTTGTATAATAAGGATATTTTCTTTTTAGAGATATTACAAAACATATTTTTCTAGAACTACTATACAACTTTTAACATTATTTGTGGTTTCTTTTACTGTACAGATTTAAAGTTTTGCATAGTCAAAATCTTCGTTTGTATTTTTTTCATGATAAGTTTAAAGAGGCCTTCTCTACCCCAAGATTAGAAAAATATTTACCCACATATTTTAGTTCTTTTATGTTTTCATTTAAATTTTTTACCCATCTGGAAATGATTTTTGTGTAAGGCTATACTGGCATTTGATGTTTCAGATTCATGTTCACAGCTCTTCAAATAAAAAGTAAAGGTCTCAATCTTTCTCATCCTTATTAGACTAGAAGTTGAAACTCTTGGTAAGGTTTAGGGCTCATATTTTTCTTCAAGCAGAGAGATAATGTGCTTTTCGAGTCTTTCCCTTTTTCAATTCCTGCTGGTAATGTAAACAAGGATCCTCCCTCCAACGGCAGAACACACTGGATAGACAAGATGGCCAGGAGGGCTTGGTGACTGATCTCCCAGGACAGAAATTCCCGACTCATAGGCTGCAGCTACCCCAGTGAAATAGAAAACGAGGGTTGTGTGTCCAGTCTTCCCTGGTGTGGGCCAACAGTCCTGGGTAACTGATTGTCAATACTATTCAGAAGGAGAGGTATTGTTTGAGTAGATGTGTCTCAGATTTGGGGCACAGGAGAATCACCTGGGGAACTTCAAAAAATCTGTTTCTCAAGGCCTCATCTCCAGAGATCCTGATTTCATTTTTCAAGGTGGAGATAAGGAATTAGAACTTTAATTCTCAGGTGACCTGAACTTCATTTAGTTGTTTGCATCCTTTCTCTGCTTATATTCAATCCTATTGGGGACCTTTCACCAAAACTCACGTGTATATTTTGGGTTCAGCTGCCTGTTCCCAGTGACATTAAACGCTCATTTTCATTGGCTAACCTTCAGATTCAAAGACTCATCCAGGGAAACTTAAATTTATTATTCCGCATACTGCACAGTTCATGTAAATCACTGCAAACATGGGCTAAAATTTCTCTTTTTCTGGTTAGAAACAAAAAAATTTTAAGCCTGAACGATCAGTAACATTAGCAAATGCTTTATTGTTTAATGCCACTGAAATGTTTTATCCTCCAAATTTTATTGGGTTGCAGATTGTCAGAAAGTCTTGTTTCCTTATGCAGTTGTACCACTTTTCTCATCAGCTTTTACTTTTTTCCATTGTTGCCACTTGGTCTTCCTGAATAGCATTGTAATCATTACTCCAAATATTAAGGTCCTTAAGAAAAAGGACACAAAACAATAAAAACCTTTCTTTATTGTTACAAAGAAATACTAAATTAGAACAAAGTGGAAATTGACAGCATGCCTTTCTCATTTTTAATGTTTTTTTCTCTTGAATGTGTTTGCTTTACCTTAGCTGGGATAGGAAATGGGTACCTTAAGTCCTGGCCATAATTAACTCAAAGCATGAAACATTGGTGTTACAAATCATGATTCGATTTTATATTTTTGGAATCTTTGCTGTTACAGTCTGATTTCTTCTATGTTTGATTTTACTATTTTGAGACTTGTCCTAATTTTCTTGACTGTATTGAAAATCAGAGGCCATCTTTGGTTTAGTGTCATATTCTCATGCAAGCAGAAAAGACTTCATGAGTTGTTTTAGATGTGGATTTTGACTTCACTGCTGTAAAAGAAGACCACTGTTTGTTCAGGCTGGATTTCCTCAAAGCAGTAGCTCTCTGTGGTGGTAGTGGGCCACCCGCCCCCACCCCGGTTTGCATTGATTTAGAATTTGCTCTGGGAAGTATAGCTGAGCCCCAAAAGCCTACCCTCCCTTCAAGAACTGATCTTCATCTTTTCTCTTCATGTCAGTCCTTTGGACAATCTCTCCATCTTCTTTCTCTCTTGAAGGAAAGAAAAATATTAGAAACAGGCTGGGCAGAAGGAATGGGAGACAGTAAGGGAAAGAAAACGAATGTATTATGTCTCTGCTTCATACGACACTTTATTCTGAGGTCTTCATATGTTGTTATTTCATTTAGTCCAAGTATCTTCTGAGGTGGCCACTAATTTCATAGAAGAGAGAATGAGGATTTGGAGAGGTTACTGGTGGAGCCAAAGGTTGAACTCAGATATCCCTGACTCCAGGACACACCATTTATGCTGAACTGCCGAGGAATGATCTTGGAGGCCAACTCGTCTGCTAAATGAGTACCTCATGTGTGTGATTACTGTTGCCCAGAAGGTTTCATCCAGCAGAGGCCATGCTGAGCACTCCTGGGGATGGTCTGATCTAACTTGTGTACTAACCTCCTGAGGCATAAAGGGGTAAAGTAGTTAATCTTTGAGGGAGGAAATGACATAGTCTGAATGTCAGTATGGTGCTGTTCAGCTGGAGTGTTTGTTGCTCACTTGTATCATCTCAGTTTTGTAAATCTTGCACGAAGAAACTAAATACAGAGATGAAGAGACAGTTCTGAGATCACCAGGTTTTCCGGTGGCCAGTTGTTCACTTCTTCTGCCGATCCACAGTTGGTGTCACGTCTTTAAATAAGATGAAGGCAACCAGGAAGGCCCTGAGCACTTGGTGGCTTGGGATCTGCCACACCTCAGAGGTCTGCCATCTGCTCTCCCAGGAATCACTAGTGAGTTCCTTCCTCTGGGAAGTCAGATTTAGATGTGTCTGCATGACTTACAGCTATACCTGCTAAAAGACAGGCAACAGTGTTGTCCTTTTTAAAAAGGTGTCAGCAAACATTGAATATAGTAAATCAGAAAAGAGCTTTCTGATAGTTAACCCTGTAATTTACTTTCAACCCTAATTACAGTTACTCATTATGTAAGATTATTTTAAAATTTTTTGTACAGCGAAAAGGAACACGTTAGAATGTGAAGATAGTTCTCTGCAAGTTTCCAGTGCAATGTGTATTATAAATCACCTGTCCCAATTTCAAAATTATCAGTCACAGAAAGGAAACTGTAGCATTTAACAGAAGACCAAGTACTGAAATAAAAATAATCAACCTTTAATATCACAAGACTTTCATAAATCAAAGCCATTTTCTGGAAGAAAAGTGTTTGCTGTCATTACTGCATGAGCAGCAGTGGCGTTGACCTTTGTTAACTGATCTAGGAAGTTGCTTGGGGATGGTTTATCCAGGTCCTCCAGCATTTCCTGAGTCCCTGAAGAGCACATGGAGTGATGGTGACAGCATAACGAGAGGAGAAGAGACATGCAAGATGCTGGAAGAGGCTGTTTTTGTCCCCACAGTGACTAATGGCTATGTCAAGTAGAGAAGCCTCAATTTCATATTCATCCTTTCTTTCCTGTGTCCATCCTGAGCTATGTTTCGATCTTGCAGCAGTGATGCGGAATAAGCATTCTTCTGAATCTAATAAACAATGATGTGCTTATCATATGAACCTAGGGTGTGGTGTTTCCTGCCACATGGAGCTTTCAAGTGCTTAACCCTTCATGTAAGTTGTACAACAAAA
>RJWT010055093.1:0-10209 GCA_004365215.1 Cuniculus paca
TAAGAACACTTGTATTTCATCTTTGTTGCCAAAGGCTCTTTCCACTGGATAGAGATTCTGGCTTAATGCTTATCTGTTCTTAGAGCCTCAAAAATTTGGGCCACTTGTGGTTCCCATGGTTTCTGATGGGAAACGAACATCTGGGTCATTGTTCCCTGTGAGTGAGACGGTGCTTGATGCCGTGGGTTTCAAGGTTGTTTTCGTGGCCTTTAGTACTCAGAGGTTTGATTATATGTCTCTGGGTTTGTCAACTTTGTGACTTGTTGAACAGTTTGTATCTGTTAGTTTACATCGTTTGCTAAACAGCAACTTTCAGCCATTAATTCTTTAGAACAAAACAAAACAAAACAGAGCAAAAGAAAACAGAATAGAGTCAAACATTCAAAACAGAACACTGAAAGCTATACAGGTTTTCAAACCATAACAACAGGAGATTAACAAGGGTTACCCTAGTGTCTCTTGCTTTCTTCAGAATGGTTGTTCATACATTTACAGACAATAAACTCAAACAAAACAAAGTAATATAAAACCAGATAAAACAAAAGAGCATTACAGGCCTTCAGGTTGGACAACAAGAAACCAGCAATGGTTACCATAATGTCTCATTTTTCAAAAGATCAGCCATTAATTCTTCAACTTTTTTTCTATGTCTACCCTCTTCCTTTGGGACTGTGACAACCAATGAGACCTTTTGTAGCTATTCCACATGTTCATGGGGCTCTGTTATTTTTTTTAATCCACTTTCTCTTATTTAGGCTGGATAATTTTTACTGGACCACCTTTGGATTTATAGATTATTTCCTCTGTTATCTCCATTGTGGTATGAGGCCATTTAGTGATTTTTTTTTTACTTTTTAGTTTTTTATTTTATTTTTGTTCTAATTCCTCAAGTTCATCCTTCTTCATATCTTCTGTTTCTTATTCTGACTTTCTGTTTCCATCTCCTTTATAAGTGTTAGCAATTGTTTGGTAAACATTTTCATAGTAGCTGCCTTGAATTCTTTGTCAGATAAGTTTAACATCTTTTATCTCAGGATTAGTATCTGTTGACTTTTTTTCTTTTTCTTTTTTTTTTTTTGCTGCCATGTGAGTTGATATTTTTTCTGGTTCTTTATATAATAATTTTGGATTTTGTCATGACATATTATATTGAATATTATATTATGAGATTTTGAATATTATATTACGAGATTTTGGGACTTTTAAATAACCGATAAGGAATGCTATGTTCACTTTTTAACAGATAATCAACTCGTTTAGGGTCCATCTGCACATTCCAGTCCACCTTCTCTGGCTCTGCGGTTCCCAAGCTAATTCAGTTTCCCTGTGCTTTGCAAACCTGGGATCAGCCACTCCCGGTTAATCTGAGCCCTGAACCATGATCTGTTCATTAGTCTCATTCTCGAATTCATAGTGATGCCCATTCACGCTTTACTGTAGAGTGAACTTAGACACTTAACTAACAAGAAACAAATAAAGAACAACTTCGTGAGCTCTTTCTCCTGAAATTTTAGCTCTGTGTAGTTTCTCGGCTCTAACTTCCGGTTCTTTAGAAGTTCCATTCGAATTCTTCGGTTGGCAAACTGGTACTTTAGTTCCCCTTTCTGCTCTGTGCTCTTGCAATTGCTTTTGTACCCAGAAATAAGCAGCAAGAGCATGAGCAGGAAGGGAGAAAAGAAAGATCTACAGATGTTAGTCTCAGTTCTGGGACTAAAGCACGCTGGATTATTTGGATCGGTTCTCCTAGTTCTATAACGATTGCCACCACCAGAGTTTGCTTAAAGTCCGGAACCCAAGAAAATGGAAAGGGGAAATTACCTGAAGATATTTATGCTCTTTCCGAGCTTAGGAATTCCCTCTTGTGCTTGGTGAGCCAGAACTGGCGATTTCCCCTGGAGTTTTCCCTACGCGACTGCGCCCACTGGATTTTGAATCATTTCTTCAGGTGAGTGGAGTGCCACAGGGGGAACATGGTACATGTCCCTCAGGTTGGTGGTGCTTTGCGTTCTGGTCTTCACCACTAAATTGCCTGCTGTCAGGTATTTCTCAGCCTTCTGAAATAACCATTCCATGCATTTTGTCCAAGTTTTACAGTTGCATTCAGTGGGAGATGCGGGGTGATCTGTCTTTAGTATAGTGTCTTTACAATGACAACTCCTACACTAAATTACTTATTTATTTACTGTGATAGTACTGGGGGTTAAACTAGGCTCTTCTCACTAGCTACATCTTCAGCCCTTTCCAATTTTTTTATTTTGAGACAGAGCTCAATAAGTCACTCAGTAAGTCACTCAGTTGTCTGGGTTGGGCTTGAATTTGTGAGCCTTCTGCCTTAGTCTCCCAAAATGCTGAGATTACAGGCATGGCTCACCACACCCAGTTCCTCTGCTGCATTTTCACTATGGCAATTCCAAATCGTTTTTCAAGATATGCTTCTATTCTCAGACCTTTTAAAATTTCTTCCTTAATAATTCACAATATTACTAGTGAAATGCCATTTCACCAGGAAAAGTTTTGCCTATGTAAATAACGTATGAAAGAAGAAGCATTTTATAACTTTAAAGATATTTTTTCTTTACCGCTTGATTGGAACTTCTACTGTCTTTTTAAATTTGTATTGTGGTATTTCCTGTGTTCTGTGCTTTTGTTTCTCAGTGGTTCTCCTCATGGAAACATGGTACCATTTAAAATGGCAAAATAACTGGGGACACCCACATCCCTCTCTCCCTGCAGGTGTGCTTCACGCATATCTCGTGATGCTAATTTTATAAATTTCATCACCCCCCCAAAATAGACTGTTTCAGTTCTCATTTTGTTATTTAGGATAATAATACCTACTTTTCCAGGTTTTTGGCTGTGTTGGGGTACAACAAGAGACTAAATCCATATGATTTCTTCTTTGCAAAGTACCAGGCTGTTTTCAGTGTTTTACTTTTCTATCTTCCTTTATGTACACCATCTGTGGATGCTATAAGATACATTGTATTTTTGCGATGCTGGAGTAGCAAGCTGGTATCAGTTAATAACATCTAGATTATTCTCTGTTTATTTCTCTAAATTTCTTCCTTGGCTGTGACCCTGGAGGGCAGGTAGTAATGCTTTCTTCACGTTTCTACTCCAGTAGCCGAGCGAGTCAGAGTATGGATAAAGGAAGTACTTGTTCAAATTTCTTCCTGTGATGCTAGTTTCTCTGTAATTCTGTATGTTTTTTTCTCCTTTACTAACTGATTTTTCTGCAACATCGATTTTACTGTTAACCACTTCTAATACTAATTTAAATTGTCCCGTAGTGAGATCCTAGTGAAATCTCTTTTTCAAAGATGCCAAAGGAATATCTCTTTGTGGTCCTGTTTTCTGTTTGATGTTTTTGCTTATTTGTTTCTTTCTTTTTTTTTCTTTTTGCTCAGTTTTCTTTCAGAGGTCAGGCTTCCGAAGAGGCTGCTTCAAGGTCTGTTTTGGTTGCTCACTTACTGGAAGCTCTGGAAGTGTCCAAGTCCTGATTTGGGTTGGTTCATTTTCGAAGGACACTTTAAATCCCCGTCTTCAGCCAGTATTGAGTGATGCTGACTTTGGGGGAGCTGCCAAAGTTTATAGTTTCATTCGCCTCATAAACAGAAATAAATGGTCATTCATATTGCTGCTAAATTTAGAGTTTGAGGTCTACGCCAAACGCAAGAATCTTAATATATCTTATCTCCTCATATTTCCGAATTGCAAATATTTCTGATTATAGAATATAGCTCATGAGAGAGGATTCGTTTCCATTTGAAGCAAGAATCACACAATTTTTTTTTGTCACTAGAGCAATATCCAGTGTCAGCATGGGGGTGTTGCTCAGGGCAGATGGTGCATTGCCCTCAAGCCTCTCAGAAGAGAGGAAGTAAGTTTCCAGAGCTCACACCCACTTTCTGAGCTCGCTGTTATGAGGGCTCTGCAGCCTGCTTGTCCGTGCGTCTGGAGGTAGAATGCAAGCACTGCGGCGTCACCCAGGGGTCTCCAGTGGTATCATGCTTGCTGTCTCCCAACCCCTGTCCCCTGTCCCCTCTCCCTTGGGTCACAAGGTTCTGGACTTGGGTTGGCAGTTGGTGCCCACTTTTAATGCTTTCCAATTTTGTAGGATAGAATATACATTTGCTACAGAATATGAAGTATTCTTAACTTTCCTGTCAAACATTTTGGGTGTTAATGTAGACTTTTTTTTTTTTACCCTTTGACAGAAAATGTCATGGATATTTTAGGAGGAAAAAGGGAGAAGGAGCCTTCTATACATTTTCTCATCGTGTCATCTTCCCAGCATGACAATATATTTTCATCTTGACTTCCTTACCTCTTATTTTTATCTAGAACCTTTCTTTTTTGGGTGTGTGTTATGTCTGGTGGATTCTTACTTCTCTGGCTGCATACATTTTTGATGAAGTTTTTCTCTCTTTGATAGTATTGCCCATCATCATTTTTGATCCCATTTTTAGATTTATTGCCTCACATTTTTCCCTTATAAAACTGCATGTAAAATTCTTACAAAATTTTCTCACCCTTTCCCATGATTCAACCAATCTCTTAAGTAGACTCATGATTTGGGAACCTGAGTCTTTCATAGTGCTTCACATTCTGTTTTCATACATAGTTAAGATCTTTAGTAAAAGAAAAAATATATAACCAAAATATATAACCATCACCACTATGTTCCTCAGTTTTGCCCCAGGTCTGTAAAACCTCGAGATGTGCTGCTTATTTTCTTTTATTTATTCTCAGGTCATGTGGGACAAATGCATGGTCTGTGTGCTTGTACACAGAACAGTCTCTGTCAGACTCATGTTCCAGGAGGTGAATGTGTCTGTCATAGCTCCGCGTGGCTGTCTCACTCAGTCATTTTTGTTACTGTTTCTTGAAGCTCAGTGAGGCTAATCTTATCACTGGTGGTAAAGGTTTTATAAGGATCAGTAAGAATATTACAGAAACATCCAGCAGGAAGTATATCATATACTTCTATCTATATATCTATATCTATGTCTATATGCCTCTCTCTCTCTCTTCCTCTCTCTCTTTCTTTCCCTACTAAACACTGAAAGACTCCAGAACCAGAGTTATTCTTTGTTTCTCCAGGGTTGCCTAGTCTTACCTCTGTGTGTTTCGTGGTCCATTCATATCCTTTTTTGAGTATATCAGTAAGACCAAAAGTGACCACCTCCAGTAGTTCATCACTTCTTAGTTCAAATGGACATCAGAGATAATTAATATTTCCAAATTCCTAACTCCTGGAAGAAAATCTCATTGGCCCAGATTGGGTCCTCACCCAGAAGATCACAGACACATCTCTACAGTGGGAGGTAGTTTTCAGGAAAAGGAAAATATAGGCTGTCAGGAAATCTTGAAATGGGCCTGCCATAATGTCCCCTTCACACAACTGCACTGGCTATTAAGATGCCTTGAACATGACAAGTGTGATTTCCTTTCCAGTCTCTTCATCTAACTCCCCCTTAGAGTCTGGGGTGTTTCTATTTCTCCACAATGCCTCGTACTTATCCTCCCAGGGAAGAATCCTGAATATATGATTTTAGCTCTAAAATAGGCCAGAGAGTCTTCACTTGTGAATCCTTCTCACTGTATGCCACTTCCCCTAGCTATAAAATGTGGACAGAATGACACCCTTGGCTATGGGAAATTAAGGAAGATCACATATATAAAAGCACCTAGAATAGCACCTGGCATATGGTATGCATGCAAACGATTTTGAGCCATGGTGTGTCATATTCTTGCACCGGACACTGATTTATCCTTTTCCTTTAGGAGTATATTTCAACTTTCTGGCTCGCATGCCGTATTTCTCTTTGCAACAGCACACTCTCTTTGCCAAGTCTTCTCTGTGGTTTGCAGAATTCTGCTCCTTGGAAACTGGAATACCATTTGTCCATTTTCCGTGTATCATAAACTTTCCATTTTACTTTGCTTTCTCAAGAAACACGGACAGAAGCTTGTTTCTCTTTGTACTTGGAGTTCTAATGTCTCAGTGAAGAGACACAGAGACACCAAGGGAGCATGGGGCTTTTATATTCCTGTATTAAATTTAAGGCTCTGCTTCCTTTATGGTGGTCCAATTTTATTCTCCTCAATCCTCCTGCCTTAGCCTTCCAAATGCTAGAATTATAGGCATGCACCACCACACCTGGCACCAAATACCAGGCTCCTGAAGAAACAAATGGAATATAAGAGAATTCACTCTCATTTACCCCTCAGGATTCTACAGTTGCTCCCAAGCTCTGAAAGTACCTGAGAAAGCCTTTATCAGCACTTTTGCAAAATGCAGCTCACTTGGACCCTTTCTATCATGTCTGTGTTCATCATGTACCTTCTTTCCATTGTTCGAGTGCTTTCTTTTACAATCTGAATTAACCACTCCTCAGTGGGCAGATCCAATGTTGCCTTCTGATAGCAGTTTGATTATTTGGCTGACAAAGTGATTGACTTATTTCACATCGGATCACTGGGAAAGTTTGAGGCAGCTATAGTTATACTGTTTTAATCAACACTCATTGCTTTTCAGTTATTTAAAATACCAGACAAGTGCTTGAGGACAGGCACCAAGCGTTATTCTTTTATCTTCATTACGTAGAGTGGAGCTTGATACTAAAGATGACAACAACCATGGTCTATTGAGCCTTTGCTAGGTACCAGGTACTGCAAGTGTATTATCTTATTCAATCATTATCATGATTTCATGGAATAAATATTGCTACATCTCCATTTTTACAGATCAGATAACTGCAATGTGGGAAGATAGTGAAGAGGCCCCACATCCCTCTATAGCTATGGTCGCTGGGCCAGGTCTCAGATGCAGCACTCTTCCCTCACAGATCTCAGCTGCTGAATGGACCACTGGCTTCTTTCTCATTAGAACCACACCAAAATGCAAAACAGAAACACACTTTTCAGAATTATCTTCCTTCCCAAAGTAGTATAACTTATAATTTGACATTTTTCTTATATTTCTGATGATGTTTCCCAAAATCTTGTACATGTATTTGAATTGACACAATGATTTCCTTTTCACTACCATGAGGATGATGGGAAAATTTTCTTTCAAGTTTTTGTGATTTTGACTTTACTTACTATTTCTTCTTGGAGACCAGAAGAAAGTGCAAGTTGACACTGTTGATGACTTCCTTTGCAATCTACCATCCTTCTTTCAAATCCAGTTCCCTTTGAGTAGGACATACTTTTTGTATTAGCTTTCTTGTCACTGAGACTTAATATCTGACACTCACACCTTAAAGGAAGAGAGGTTTATTTTGGCTCATGGTTTTGGGGATTCAGTGCATGGTCAGTTGGCTCCAAAGTAAAAGCATGATGATGGAAGGGTATAGCAGAGCAAAGAGGCTTATTAGTTTGTGGCAGCCCGAAGCAAAGCAGGGAAACCAAGAGGAAAGGAGGGAAGACCAGACATGACCCTAAGCTAACTCTATGACCCTCCTAAATACACACAGAAGTGTGCTTTACTAACCTGCAAGAGAATCGAGTTCACATGATTAAGCTTATCCACCACGCTCTTCTATCTCATGTTTCCAACTAGAAGTTTCTCCCTATTAAAGCTTGGGGAGACTCCATAAACATATTTTCCATATTATTTTAAGTTCTCTTCATGTGTTACACATTTTGCTAGTCAAGTGTTGAACCCAGTATTATTTATGAAACAATGATATCTTTGAGTAAATCGTGACTACTGCTATCATTAAAAACTCATAGCAGGTCTTTTCTATAAAAATTCGTTTGGTGAGTTTATCTAGGCATTTCTTTCTTTTCCTTGACCAATAACCATTTAAAAAACTCATATCCTTACATCGTTCTTGAATTTTTTAGGCTGAATTGTTTTTGTGTAGATAATTGAAAGCAATAATTCTGACTGCATTGCCACAGTCACTCAAAAATTTATAGGTGAGTACTTCGCAGCGGCTCAGTATCAAGGATGATCCCTGTTTCCTCCACCACGGTGGAGATGGGAGTTTACAGGATACCTGGCCACTAGACAGCAGTCCAAATGGTTATCTCAAAGAATATCCTTCATTCCCAGCTTTTCTCCACACTGACACACAGAAAGGTGAAAAGTGATAAGTGTAACCACTGGGAGCTTCTGCTATATGTATGTCACAGTGTATGCTATCTTATTATGTCATAAGATATTATGTTATAATGTACGCTGCATTATTATGTTATAACGCATACTTCCTGTCATGTCTATAATCTTAGTTTAGGGTGACAGATGGTGAGAGAAAAGATCTGAACCATTGTCATGGCATGTGCGCTCATGTGTCTTACACGTGCGTGTGTGTGTGTGTTTGTACACTTGCACCAGTGCAGGCAAGATTCTTGGCTCACTGTTGCCATTTCTCTTGTTTTTTTCAGTGAAAAGTCCTCTTGCTGAGACCAGCTTGCTCCGCACATAGCTTTGGGAGTTATCAGCCTGACTAAAGCTTGCAACTTTACTTCAGAAATCTTCAGTTTTCTCGGGAAATCCAATTCAATTTATTAATACTCAAGCAGATCCTGGGTCTTTCTCTTTTTTTCATATTCAAATATTCACTGGGAAGAGAAGTGAAAGCCGTCCTGGGCTTCTGGGCCACCCGTCTGCCCCCTGCACACTCATGGGCTGTTGCCTTGGCGGTTTCTCTGCTTGAGGCTCTGGCTGTGGCTCTTTGGGGAGCTTCATATGCAGGATGCGTCTCTCGTGGTTTGCCGTCTCCTCTGCTGTAGACCTCAGGTCCTATCCGTATTGACATTGAGTTTCCTAAGGTCACCTGCTGGTCTCTGGAGAGACCGGCGTTTCAGCACAGGAGGACCTTCCACCACGGGGCGGTTGTTTTCCTGCCCCGTGCAGCTGTCCTGTTGGAACATTGCTTCACCGCTCTGTGGAGCCCACACTGTCACTGCTGTGTTCCTCATGGAGGGTTTCCCTAAGGCAGAGCTCCGTCCGGGTTGACGTGATGATCCTCCTCCTCTGGGAGGCAAAGATTAGGGAGATTTTTATTAAGCTGTCCTGCACCCTGCCACAGACAAAGCACATTTCTATTCCTGGTTTTCTGTGACATTTTCTTTAGGATGTGGTTGCACTTTGAAGGGACAACCTGCTACATGGGGTGGTCCCAGTACCACCTGCAGAATCAGCTGTGGGACTCAGGAGACAGAGCAGATCAAGATTCCCTTAGGCTGTTGCCTGGCTCACCTATAATACCTGCTCCTAGAGATGTGAGTTCTATGGTAAAGCTCTGATTTAAAGGGGGTGCCATGTGAAAATGTGAGAAATGGGCTATTTTCAGCTTTGCTATGCTTTAAAGCTTGGAAAATCAGGGGCCACTGTAGGATTAACTCAATCGCTTTCCCACTGTGCTTTCCCTGGAGCAGGCTCTCAGAAGGCCTAGTTGCCCGACTCTCGGTAGGAGAGTCACCGCCATCCAGCTGAATCAGGCCCCGACTCTGGGGTGGGATGGCTTTGCCGAGCTGTGTTCTGAGCAGATCGATGCCAAGCTTGTTGCTGTAGTCTTGGCCAGGGAGGAAAATGCCATCATGTTTGGTGATAAAATGAGATTGCGGCTACCAGGAAAAATAGAGAATTTCTGATGAGTGTTTTTAGCACGGTGTTGCGACCCCTAAAGCTACAGGCTAGATGTGACTAATTGGATCAAACCCAGAAGTCAGGACATGCCTGGGGTAAGCTTTAAATAAAATGTGGAGAAAAATGACTGAGGATGGCAGCCCTGGGCAGGCTCACAATGTTTACCCAGGGAAAGAGGGAAGGGATTAAAAATTTACGAATCACCCACTAGAGGTACTTGATACTTTAATTATATTATTTTATTTACACTTAGAAAACCAAACTCTGAAAGCGATCAGTCTTATTATTACCATTTGCATTTTGTAAATTGAGATACAGAAACTCGGTCACACTGCTGGTGAGTAGCAGAGCCTAAATCTGATGTTGTGGCCCATCATTCGGAGATGGTAGTGTCACTGGCAACTGAGTTAGACAGAAATATTGCAGGCAGTCAGACAGGGCTAAGTCCTAGGAGGAGCCAGTGTAGAAACCCACATACCCTGCAACTGTAGGGGAGACAGACACCTCCTGCTGTGGACCAGGCCTCAAGACGAAAGATCAAAAAAATGCACCCACATCCTAAGGACTGATATTCTAAATAGGTCTCTAGCACCCTGAGGAAGCCA
>RJWT010055094.1:0-10199 GCA_004365215.1 Cuniculus paca
TTAATTTGTTTCATGTTTTAAGGGGATTTAATCCATGGTCATCTGGTTGTAAGGCAGAAATATCGTGGTAAAAGTGTGTGGTAGAAGAAAAGTGCTTAGTTTATCACAGTAGGAAGAAGAGTAGGGGAACAGACCTAAAAATGAAGGAGTGAAGGACCAGAGGTACATCCAAAAGTCACACCTTCATGGCCCACCCAGGCATACCCAGATGTGCATTTTACTAATCCTCTGGGCTCCCAAGCCAGTCAAGTTGGCACTACCATAGCCATAACATTACTGTTCTGAGAGAAGACTAATATGTAAACTATGTAAAGAAGTCAAAAATGTAAACCCCACTAAACAAATGACCCAATAGAAAATCTGGCAAACAAACTCAGTAAACACTTTTCAAATGAAGTACAAACAACCAGTAAGTGTTTGAATAAATGTTCAACATCTTAAGTTATTAACGATATGGTAGTCAAAATGATGCTGAGGTTTCCTCTTTCCCTAGTCAGAATGGCTATCATCAAGAACACAAAATACAAAACCGTATTTTGATGTAAGAGAAGGATGTAAGAGAAAAGGAACCCTCCTACATTGCTGTTGAGAATGTAAACAACCATTATGCAAATCAGTACAGAAATTCTTCAAAAAAGCCCTACTAAAAATAGAAATTTCATTTTGACCCAGCTATTCCTCCTTTGAGTATAATTTTGAAGGAGCTAGTAACATCATTCTAGAATGATACATACATACCCAAGTTTATAGCAGCACAGTTCTCAATAGCTAAGCTTTGGGAACAGTTTAAATACTCACCAAGAGATATAAGGATGAAAAAAAAAAAGATGTGTGCACACTATATAATATTATTTAACTATAAAAAAGAATGAAATGATATCACTTGAAGAAAAATGGAAGGAAATAGAGACCATGATGCTAAATAAAATAAGTCCGACAAAGACAGTTAAATATTTCCTGCTTTTTCTTATATGAATCATCTAAAACATAATAAATAAACAAGATAAAGGAGAGATGATAGGAAACAAGAAGGCACACTTTTTGAGACAAGGAAGTGTACTGAAGGGCAAGGGGGCAGGGGTTAAGTCACAGGGGAAAACGTAATTTAAAATGACCAAGACAACTTATATGCATGTACCAGTTTCTCAAAATGAACATTATCTTCTGTATGTCTAAGATACACTAATAAAAACAAGGTGCTGTGAAAATTGCATATCAACTTGCAGAACAATGTCAGATTCCCTTCTTTTATCAATTAATAAAAACATCAAAATGGATTGAAGACTTAAATGTAAGATCTGTAGCTATGAAACTACTAGCAGAAAATAAGGAAAATACTTCACCACGTCAAAATGGACAAAGTATTTAGATAGGACCCAAAAGCAAAGGGTACCAAAGCACAAACAAACAAATGAGATTATATCAAAATCAAAAGCTTCTGCACAGACAAGAAAAAATATCAGCAAACGAAAAAGACAATCTAAAGAATAGGAAAAACTTTGCAAAATAGTTATCCAACAGGTGATTAATGTCCAGAATGTTTAAGCTACTCAAGCAATTTAGCAGCAAAAAGCACCAATAAACTGATTTTAAAAGGGCAAATAATCTGAGCAGACATTTCTCACATGAAGACAAATAGCTTACAAAATTTCATGTGAAAAATAATGAACATCAGTAAAATCTAGGGAAGTAAAAAATCAAACCCCCAATTAAACACCATTTACCAAATTAGAATGGCTAGTATTAAATTAACAAAAAGAGGGCTAGGGATTTAGCTCAGTGGCTTAAGTGCTTGCCTGGCAAGTGCGAGGTTGTGAGTTGAATCCCCGGTAACGCGAAAAATAAATAAATTAATTAATTAATAAACAAAAAGTAACAAATCCTGGTGAAGACATAGGGAAATTTGAGCTTTTCTTCACTGTTTATTTCAATGTAAAGCAGTATAGCCATTATGAAAAATAGTATGGTGAATTTTTGAAAGACTAAAGGTATAAATACCATGTGTTCCAGAAGTTCTACTTTTTGTTACATATCCAAATAAATGGAAATCAGTATATGGAAGGGAGATCTGCACTCCCATACTTACTGTAGCACTATTCCACATAGTAAAGATGGAGCAAACCTAAATACACATGAATAGGTGAATGAATAAAGAAAGCGTAGTATATATAAACAGCATACTATTACTCAACTGTAAAATCTTAAATCCTATCATTTGCAGCAACATAAGTGATCCTAGAGATATTAAACACAGTAAATGAGGTACCAAAAGACAAATACATGTTCTTGCTCATATGTTTAAATAAAATGAGTTGAAACTAAATAAAGTGATCTCATGGAAGTAGGGTGTAGAAGAGTGATTACCGAGGGTTGGGAAAGTTAGAGAGCTGGGAAGGAGAGAGAATAATTGGTAACTGGATTAAAAAATATAGTGACTATGAGGAATAAATTCTAATGCTCTATTTCACAGTAGTATGACTACATAATATTTGGTAGTTCAAAATAGGTAGAAAAAGAGATTTAAATTTTCTTCCAGAAAAAAATGATAAATGTTTGAAATGATGGTTATACTAATTACCCTGGTTTCATCATTACATATTGGATATATGTAGCAAAAATCACACTATATAAATATGTACCATTATTATATATCAACTAAAATAATTAAAAAGGGAAGCCCCAAATTGCCTTATTATATTCTATGACTTTTGTTTATATTATATGAAGACTCTAAACTAATGAATCTAAAATTATACATACATAGCTTATATATTAAATGAATTTAAAAGTCTATATTATTGTGGTAAAATACAGGATTTTAAATTTTCCACTTAAACTATTTTAAGGGTAGAACTCAAGGGCATAGTTTATATCACAACTATCAGAAAATATTTCCCATAATAAGATTAATTTCAATGGCAAAGAATTTTCTGTTGAAAATTCTTTGGAATTTGGAGTGTGTTGGAACAACTTTTAATATCTGAATAGTACTGTATATTAGAAAATAATTCACATCAAAGTCAATTTCCTGATTTTAAAATTTGCTGTATGGTTTTCTGAAATAATATTAATGTTTTTAGTAAACATGAACATACGTAGGCATAAAGGGACATTTGTACCTACAACCAATTCTCAGTGTATTTGTTACTGGAGGTTGAGAATCAGTGAAAAAGATTTTCAGCCTAAGAAATAAACAGCTCTGAGAACTTCACTGTTCTGACTCTAGAATAGTACAGAGTCTATCATGGTATAAAAATATAAAAATGATTATGTCTTAGATTAACCATTATTAATATCACTTAAAATATAACCTTGCAGGCAAGAATGGACCCTTGCTATGGTGTCTTCTTGGGTGATCACAAATCCTGCATAGTCACATACACAAGCTCTTGGTTTCCTTGCACCCCTAACAAACATGCCATTCCTTTAACATCATCAGAAACCTGCCACTCTGGGAGGTATGCCACACAGGAGCCTCTTTAGCTGCTGTCATTCTGCCTCAGTAACTGTTCATGCATGCTTTTTAGAACCACAAAAACCTTAGAGGTCAGAGTCACAGGAGAACTAGGAGATTAGGATGGGCAAGTCAGATCTACAACATACAAATGAAAAGGTCCTGACACCTGGCTGCTCCCTTCCTTCCTCCCTGCCTCTTCTGATTTTTTGGCCCCAGGGACTGGTTCAGTGATAGCTCCATAAGGACAACTGACAGTTCCATTCAGAAGGAGCATCCTCTTTCCTGAGTGTGTACAGTTTGTCTCCCATAGCTGTTCACACACTCCCCTTCAGCTTGTGTTTTATAGTATATTGGCTAGTATATTGCACATATTGTCATTAAAAGCTTAATTATTTCAAAGATAGGAATCTTATTATATTAGCTCTCATTGCCTAGGAATCTTTGTTCCCATAACAGAATTTTGGTATATGCAGTAAGCTCTAGGAAATACATTACCTTAGAAAATTTCATGCCACTTAAACATAGCAACTGGTTTAATTTCAATAATGATTCAGCTCAGCAGCAGAACAAAGTTGAAGTTCAACTTTTTCTCTCATAAGCATTGAGACACCTGTCTGTCATGTAAATGTGGCAAGAGCATATCTTTAGACTCTACTATATGAATAAAAATTGAATTTTTCCTTGTTTTCTATTTGTGCTGCTGAATCTTCAGATTTCTTTCTTCCTTTTTCCTGATCACCTCCAAGAAATGTAACTTGAAAGAGCACTTTGAAGTCACGTCATGGGAGAACACACTTGTAACCTCAGCACCCTGGGAGGTGAGTTAAGAGGATCACCAGTTCAAGTCCAGTCTGAGTAATTTAACTAAAAAAAAAGAAAAAAGAGGACAGGAGATATATGTAGTTTGGTGTGAGGTCCTAGGTTCAATCTCTAGGTCAGAAAAAAGAAAAAAAAAGTCCTTAAATTATTTTAACACTTAATCATGGTATCTTTTTTTTTAGAGGTGGTCTTAGATAAAATATGGTAAATTTAAGGAAAGTCAATATAATAACACAAGTACTTTTATTCTGCTTCATATGTGTGATAATTAAATCATAAATGAAAATATGAGTTTAGGCTGGCTTAGAGAAACAATGAAGAGGTTATTGTTGCCCAGAATAAAATAAAATTCAAAATGGCTGAGGAATGATCAACGAGAAGCAAAAATCCCTCCATAACCCCTTGTCCCTTGCTGACAGGTATACAAGGATAAATTCTGTGTCAAGAACTGAAAGTTACACAATTATCGGTACCTTATAAACATCCAACAAGCCTGGAGTTTCCAGAATGACTAGTCCTTCATTGGCACAGTGATCTTGCAGAATATGTGAGCACTCTGATTCTCACCTGTTTTCTACTTGTAGCCTCACTCAATCCTCGCTTACCTCCAAAAAATGATGAATGGTGCTTTCTCAAGTATGCTGAGCTATAAGTTAACTGTTACTCATTTTGTTAAAAGAAATCCCAGTTGTGCCTCATCTGAATGGAACACTCATTCAGTTCTAAATTGAATTTGTATCTTTTGATTTGCAAACCTATTCTGCACCTAAATAACACTGTCTTTGTTCTTTTCCTTTAAGCTCATTTGTAAATTTTGGTTCATTATGTGCACTGGACAAAAGCAGGAGACAAGAAGAAAATTCTTTTCTTTATTGCCAATGAGCTGTTACAGATAGATAATAACTTTATCCATCTGAATGAGATGCTTTGTTCTTTGAACACATCTTTTTTTTCATATCCTTAATAACAGGATGAATTTACACTCAAGAGGCTATTAGAACTTGAAATCCTGAGTCTATGAGTCAAGCCTCTGATGTTCTACCTACCTTTTCTCACTAATGCTTTCTAGAGAGACCCTAGGGAAGTTAAGACATCCAGATGCTTTCCCTTTGTAAAAGCCATTAAAAGCCTATGTATACTGTTCTCAGATCTTAGAACTCTGGCTCCATCAGGCAATTCCTTGGAGGTAAGATGCAAGGAAGCACTGGACTCACAGAAATTCCAATGGCCACAATAATGAAGAGGGAAAGGATGGAGAGGCAAATCTGTAGTCGTTTCCCACCAAATCGCTTCCTGAGATATTCTGGCATGGTGACCACCTGCAGAGATGGATGTCAACAGTAATTCACTTTTGGAAGACCATCTTGGGATCTCTTACCAGCTCCAGCATTTACTAGACATTGTGCCCCCAAAGTTTCATGTACTGGAAATTTGGTCTCCAGTGTAGTGGTTCTGAGTTTGAGAATTCTTCTAGAAGTAGGTTTTACTGGAAAGAAGTTGTGTCAAGGTGGTTCCATCCTCATGAAAGAACTAATGTAGTTCTTAAAAGACAGGGTTAGTTCTTTGAATAGTAAGTTGCTGTTAAGCACAGATATCCCACATGCTCAGCAATCTCTCTATGCAATCATCTCCTCTGCTGATTCTTAACCATACTGTAGTACAGCAGTGGTCCTATTTAGAGCCCAGGAGATTCTGGCACTGTACCACTTAATCTCCCAAGCAGTGAGCAAAAAATACTGTTTTCTTTGTAAAGAACCTAGCCTCACACATTTTGTACAGCAACAGGAAATTAATTAAGAATCCTAAAGGAATCAAAACACTCACCAATTTAAAAAATAAATTGTTTTTCTTTTCTTTTCATTCACTATCTGGCTTCCTTTGGAATCTTTTAGTGCACCCATGAAGAGCTCATGCAGCCAGTAATTTAAGCTTCAAGGACTAGAATTACTTATAGTGCTTTCCCCACTGCCTCCACTTTTGACCTGCTTTCAAGCCTGCATCTCTTTCTCAGAGCAGCTTCAATTCCTTTCTTTCTCTTTCCTACAGAATCATGAATTATTTTGTAAAATAATTCTTGCCTTCCATGTATCACCTGCTCAAGTCAATTCTCCCCTCAACTGAATGGAACTTCTTAAAACATGAATCTGTTGATCAATTTTGAGTGGTGGAAAGCATATATTTCCTATGGGGTGATATAGGGCACATCTTTTAAATCTAAACCACTCACAGTTGAACTCCACCTATACCTACAGATCTTTCATCTCCTTCTTTTCACTCCATAAACTTATCTACTTTAACTGTGAGTTTATCTTACATCGAAATACTCCAACTTTATTCATGATTTTCAGCTTCTGTATGGTTTCTCTAACACTCCTAGAGATTTTCCTACCTACAAAGGTGATCCTAATCCTCCCAGGATGAAGTAAGGTCAGTTTGTAAAAACTTTCTGACAAGTACTTTGGTGGTCCAGATACACGTTCCCTCACCAGGCAGACTCCCTACCACAGCATTCATTCTGAAGACCACTACATATTTCTCATCTGGCTGCAATCACATCCCACAGTGGGAGCTTCTCTAGGCAACAATTTGATTTTTATAAATTGCATATTCTTAGCAATAGACCAGGCAAAAACTGAGAATCCACTTTCATTTCTGAAAGACAAGCTGGTGAATAAAAGAATAGCTGAAGATACACTTCGAAGGTTCACCTTGAACATCTGTGGATACTCACCCCTGCCTTGATGTAGATGGGAACAAACAACCACCCTAGAACCACCACCAGTAGCAAGGCCTATAGGAAACCAGGAAAAGAGTTTAAAATTAAGGAATTTGGCTTGTGGAATTTATCATTTTCAGGCCACTGAGTCTTATAAAAAGTTTTCATATATCCTGTCCAATTCAAAGTACTGTGATACTTGGATAACTGTGGGGTCCTTCCTTCTATTCCTGTGACCTAGAGGTCATTACTTTCTGATGCTGGGAATGTGCTAGAAGATGTGTGACAAAATATGGTCATAAGGTAAGAGGTTCAGTCTAGTCACTGGAAGAGCAGAGAATCTTTGAATGCATTCTTTTTGAATTTCAGAGAATGAAAGTTTTATTCTTGAATGAATAGAACCACTGGAAAGAAATTTGGAGACAGAAGAGTATCCCTGCTGTCTATGAAATATCTCCACATATAACAATGATGAAAAGTAAGTTATATTAACATGCAATTTTTATAGTCTTTACATGTATCACTAATGTTGCTCAAGAAGTAGGTTGAAGCGGATATTGTTAGTACAGTTATTCTTCTTATGGAACTGAAACTGAGCAACATAGAGACTAAGGCAGCTCGTGAACTAAAAATAGAGAAATAGTTATCTGCACCTTGACAACCACATCCAACTGGGCCATAAGTCATTCTGATTGTGACTGTAGAGACAGTCTATGATGCAAAATGAAACTCTGACCGTAAGGGATATCTGGAGGCTGGGTGAATACAGGGGACACTGATACTAGTAAAATAAAGTTAAAGGCAAAATCTTCAAAAGGGAGAGTGCTGCAGTTATGTTTAGATGACTCCCTAAAACCTTGTGAGCTCATAGGCAGGAACTTGGGAGGTGACTGAATCATGGGGGTGTGATAATCATGAGTGGATTAGTCCACTGATGAATTTAGAGCTAAATGTGTTGTTGGGAAGTGAAACCTGGTTGGAGGAGGTGAGTCACTGGAATTGTGGCTTGGAAGGGTCTATTTTCCTCCTTCTTCCCTTCGTCTCTCTCTGCTTCCCTGCTACGCCATAAGCAAGCCTCCTGCCAAGCCCCTCTGCCATGCCACTCTCGATTGGAGCCAGCTAACAAACTGAGCCAAAATAAACCTTTTCTCCTTTAATTTGTGGGTATTGGTTATTGCCCAGTGAAGATAAAGTAACTAAGATAAAGGGCCAAAGGTGTTTGTGACAACTCAAAGTCACTTCCTGGATACATCCAGGGATGAACAATCTAAATATTTACTACAGTACAACTTTCTTCCACATAAGCATTTTCTTCTGACCAGTGTGCAAGCTTGAGTACATGAAAACACTAGAAAGGGTAATACAAAAAAAGAATAAAAACAATTCAGACTGTGCAAGAACTATTTATGATATTTTAATCACATGGCTAGCTATGTGACAGGTGTTAGCATGGAATGAGTGGAAGAGAGGATATGGTCCTTATCCTTAAAGAATTTAAGGTCTCATTAAGGGGACACAGTTTCTGTGAAATGGTAATGGAGCAATTAATTAGAAATTCTATCACGAATTCTAGTAGGTTTTGTCTACTATCTCACAAATCATTCACCTTTGAGGAAAGTCATGGTCAGATTCTTCTTGAACGGTTTCTACTCATCCTTCTGGGATCAACATAGGAACCTGAGATGTGCCATACCTTATCCGTTATCTCGGACAGATTTCCTCTTACTTGATCTGTCAATACACTGGATGATTCTCTCGTCATGCTTTTTCACACTGTAGTGAGTGCATGTTTTCTTCTCCCACCAAAATGTAAGCTCAGAAGAAGAGCCCATTGCTTTTACATTCTAATATTCCTTTTGTTTAGTTTATGTCTGGACACATAATGCTCATGCAGTAATGATGAAAGTGAAAGTTCAAATGGTCAAATAAGTCAAATAAAATTGGAGATTTAATTATCAAAAAATGACAATACCTTTGAGTATACTCATTTGAGCAAAAACTCAGAGGTAGTTAATTTTAACAGTATATCTGGAATGGCCCTGGCAGAGTGGTGCTACAAAGGTGTTGCAGGTCTAGGAGAATGAAAACTAAAAACCAAACCAAACAGAAGTACAGTTCATACCGAGTACATGAAAACCCTGGAAGTGAGTTTGATTAAGATGTATTGATATGGTCTGGGAATTTAGCTCAGTGGCCTAAGTGCCTGCCTGGCAAACGCAAGGTCATGAGTTTGATCCCTGGTGCCACCAAAAAAAAAAAAAGTATTGATATGTGTTTGATTTGAAGAAAAATTCTTTGCTATCACTTACATTCCATTCAATTGCTCCAATAGCAATCCCAGAAGCTGCTCCTGTTCCAGCCAGACCCACAAAGTGGCCACTGCCAATATTACTGGCAAAGATAGACGCTCCCATCTAGAATGCAAGAGAACACACTAGAGTTAAAGTTGAAATACCCAATTAGACTCTTTGAAAACAGATGTTGAGATGTTTTGGTTACTGCACCTTAGAGCAACAGTTGGCAAACTGTGTCCTGTGGGTGAAATCCAGTATGCAATATTTTATATAGACCATAAAGAAAGAAAGTTTTAAAAAAATTTTTTGAATGTCTGTAGTGGTATAAAAATTTTTTAAAAGATAATGATAATATGTTCAAAAGCAAAAACCTGAAATTAAATGAAGTGTAAATTCCTGTATCCATAAATAGTTTTATTGGAACACATTCATGTCCATTGATTGTAGGTACATTTGTGCTGCAGTGGCTGGGTTGTGTAGTGCCAAAAGATTATATATTCTGTAAACCCCAAAATAGTTACAGTTGTGCCTTTTAGAAAAAAAACTTATTGTCTGGGCATGGTGGTGCACACCTGTAATACCAACACTTGGGAGGCTGAGACAAGAAGTTTGCTGAGAGTTTGAGGCCAGCCTGGGCTACAAGTGAGCTCAAGGCTACCCTGAACTGCATAGTGAAACCCTGTCTTAAAAAAAAAAGAAAGAAAAAAGACATGCAAAAAAACAAACAAAGAAACAAGAAAAAAGCTTATTGATCCCTCAATTAGGAGAACACTGATGTACATGCCAATGCCAATGTGTTCTTGAATTGATCTGTCTTTGGCCAAGACAGACTTACCATCGTATTTTCCCACATACCCCCATCATCTTGTCTACTATTCTTAAGACTCACAGGTTAAGTGATACCTTTAGAGTG
>RJWT010055095.1:0-10199 GCA_004365215.1 Cuniculus paca
TGTGTTCCAAATGGTATTATTTCTTATTTCCATTTTTCCTCATTAACATACTTATACAAGAAAACTAGACTTTCCACACTGCTAATATGAAATACAAATCTTCACCTTTCAAAAGAATTACAGAGTAGCCCCTATAGTGCATAAAATTAGCAAATCAGGTAATGATTTTTAACTTGTAGGTATATATACTTAATAAGCCTAGGTCATCCTATAATTACTAAATGAGGTCTATCTTTTAATCTTCAGTTTCCATACTAGTATCTTTTCTTCTTAAAAAAAATATTTCTACTTCTCTCACACAGTTTCAGTTTTTCTGATTACCAGTGAATTTAACTTGGTTTTTACTTTTTTCATCATCTATTTCTTACATTTGTTTCTCTTTCTCCTTTTAGATCACGAAACCATAAGGGCTCCTGATGAGAACGTAGAATCCCATGCAATTCCTTCCTCGACCACATGCTCCAGTGGCAAGCTTCTATCTTACTTAGCCCAGCCATGGAAAGAACCCACAACCTCTGGCTTTCTCTTCTCATTTATCCATGAGGTTTTCTAGAAATCAGTGAAGATTAGTAGTATACATTTTCTTGAAGGTAGTCTTAACGTGATGGGCAAGCCAGAAGTTCCATCCTTTTCTTCTCTTCCCCCATATAACTAGGGGAAGGGCATGTCATTCAGTTAGACATTCTCTTCCTGGACTTTGCATCTTGAGCAAAGCACACAGGACAAAATATTCAGATTTATTTAGCTCTTGCACCCAGTCATTCACACGCATTTTTACTGGCTCCTGCTTCCCAGGTCTTCAGCCTTTCCATCAACCCTGGGAACCACCCCTTCAATTCTGCCAATCAATTCCCTTTCAATTAAGCCATCTCAGGAGATTTCTGTGGTTGCAGACAAAGAAACCCGAGTCATGAAAATGGGAAGCAGACTGAACCAGACCTTAACACTTCCTCTCCAATGCCACAGCTCTGGCCAATTACCACTAGAAGATGGTTAATGGCTTTTGCTTTATCAGCTGTCTCTCTGGGGTATATCTACAGAGCAAAGAAGTTCCTGAAACAGGATATGAGACACTTGGATACTGGTCTTTACTCTACTGGTGTTATAGTTTGGATCTGGGTGTCCCCCAAAAGTCTCATGTGTGTAGAAGTTTATTATAACATGGAGATGCTATGCTCATTGGCAGATTGGTTCACTGATGATTTCACAGGAGATGGAGACTGGTTAAAGATGGGTCACTGGGGGAATACCCTGGAAGGGAAATTTTTGTCCAGTTTTACATTTCTATCTCCGCCTTCTGATTGCCATTGGGTGGGCAGTTATCCTCCACCATGCCCTTTCATCATACCATTTCTACCTTGGAGGCAGATGATCATGGACTAAACACTCTGAAACTGTGAGCCAAAATAAACCTCTCCTTTAACTTGCAAGTCTTGGATATTTTGTTCCAGTGGCAGGAAAGCTAATATAGAAAATTATTACCAGGTTGAGGCTGTTACTATAACTGTACCTGACCACATAGTTCAGCAATCGCTTTTCTTTACTGTACATGAAGTTTAAACTCTTGAGGAGCAGATGCATGTGCATAACACAGTCTTTTAAAAATTCTATTTCTACCCATCTCATCCATGTCTAAATCCCTTTTCCCATTTTACTGTTATTATTATTATTAGCTCATATTTGTGACATACAGTGTTTATATTTATTGTGGGTAGTTGGTACCTCTACATGGCACATTTTAAATCTTCCTGTTCTCCATTCTGTTGTTTTAAGTCTTCTGGATTCCTTCCCATTTGCAAAAGATCTACCTCCTTTTTTCCTTCTAGCCATCCTTTATTTTGCTCTTTGTTTTTACTTTGCCATACTCAAATGAGAGATAAGATATGGTGTTTAAATTTGTGTGTCTGATTTATTTCACTTAGCATTGTATTTTCCAGGTGCATCCATTTTGTGACAAGTATCTCAAATTTATCTTTCTTTCTAGACAAGTAGTACTCCATTATGTGTCAATACCATATTTTCTTTATCCATTTGTCTGTTTATGGGCATACAGGCTGCTGCTAATATTTAGTTATTATGAATTCTGCTGGTATAAACATTATTATGAATGTGTCATCATAGGATGATGTCTTTTGATGTTCTTTTGGGGAGATACCTAGAAGAGTAATAGCTGGGTCAAATGGAATTTCTAATTTTAGTTCTTTGAGAAATATCCATACTGATTTCCATAATTTTTGTACTGTTCACATTCCCACCAACAATACAGGAAGATTCCTTTTTCACCACAACTGTGGGGTAAGATGTAGTTTTAGTGTTATTTTAATTTGCATTTCTTTAACAACCAGTGATGGCGAATATTTTTTTCATGTATTTATTTATTGGCCATTTATACTTCCTGTGAGAAAACTCTATTCATTTCACTTTCCAGTTTCTTGATGGGTCTTTTATTTTGGGAGATCTGTTTTTTAGTTCTTTATATAGTCTACACAGTGTCCTCTATCTAGGAAGTCTTTGAAACTAGTTTGTGGGAAGAGGTTGGGTGGACATCCAGGTTAAAGAAGCCCTAGCATATTGTGAGCATTGCTTGATGTGCAATACTGGTCAGAGTTTAG
Organism: Cuniculus paca; assembly: GCA_004365215.1. Lineage (NCBI taxonomy): Eukaryota > Metazoa > Chordata > Mammalia > Rodentia > Cuniculidae > Cuniculus > Cuniculus paca. Next base: position 2,613 of record RJWT010055095.1, read on the forward strand.
AAGACCGGAATGATAATAAAAATGCAAACAGTAAAGTTCAGTTGGGAATGAGGACTCCATTGGCAGTTGAACTAGAGACCACGTGCTCTGCTAAAAATGTGTTTACATTTTGCCCTGTCCTGAGACTTTGTGAGAGACTGAGATTAAGAGTAGCAGACAAGTAATCCTGTTGAGGAAATTCCAAGGAGTCCAACATTTTGGCTGTGGATCAGTGAAAATTAGGAGAAAAGGCAGAATCAAAAGATATAGAAAGTTTCTAGTTTTGCCTAAAGTGAAGAACCTTCAAAGTTAGGGTCATAGGGAGATTGGTTACTGTAAAGATCACCATTTTTTAAAAAAAGCAAAACACTTCGTATCAGGATGATAGAAAAGATGATTTAAAGGCATATCCAAAATTAGCCAGACTCCATCCTTTGGAGGCTCATGGGTAGAAAAAAGTAAACAACTTTGAAAGACTTTACTTTGAGAATCAAGTCCCAGGGAACCTAGTTCATTCAGGGATGCCTAGGCTCAGACACTCAGAGGCTCTTGTAGCCATGCTCCCAGAGCAACAGGTTACCCCTCTCACTGGTAGCAGAACTAGTTGATATATGTGTGATGCTGGTTTTTCAGGCAGCAGAATGCAACAGCTATGGGGTCATGAAGGCTTTCACCTGGATTTTGAAGGAAAACATAGAAGCCAGGCAGTTTATACCTGAGAGTGGAATGTGTAAAGCTGTGACAGTGAAGATGAAAGTGCGGTGGAGACCATGGGAAGGTGGAGGTGCCAGAGACATGGAATGTCTATTGAAAGCAGCAGGCAGTGAGCTGAGCAGTCCGAGAGAGGTCATGTGGGCTGCAACCAGCAATGCTGTGAGTTGGGGTGGAGTGGGGCTGCCCAAGCCCTTTGGAGTTCATATCTTGCCACAACTTGCCCTAAATGCTAGATATGGAACTATCAGATTTAATGTTTGTCCTGTTGGGTTTTAGAATTGCTTTTGTCCAATTCTTTTCTATCCTCCTTTTCTACCTTTTAAATAGAAATGTACTCTGCCATTATATGTTGGAAGTATATAATTTTCTTTTTGAATTTTTACAGTTTCAAAGTTAAGAGTTTGCCTTCAGTCTCAAAGGAGGCCTTGAACTTGGACTTTTCAGCAATGCTAAATGATTAACACTTTGGCAATTCTTAGAGATGGATTAAATGCACTTTGCATAATGAGATGATTATGAGCCTTTTGGGAGCTAGGGGGAGAATATTATGGTATAGATCCAGGTATCCCACAAAAGCCTAACGTGTTTGCAAGGTGATTAAGAACGTGGGGGCTTTATGATTATTTGTGAATTGGTCTACTAATGAGTTCATAGTTAACTTGCTGTTAGAAGATGGGGCCTGATTAGAGGCAGGTCACAGGAGACGTGACCTTTCTTGTCCCTAACTTCTCTGTTCTCTGCTTACTGGCCAGCACTGGTGGAAGAGCTTTCTTCCACCATGCCCTTTCACCAACCTGTTTCTGTTTTGGAGCTTTTACCTTGAATCAAACTCACTTAAACTTTGAACCAAAATAAATTGTGCCTCTTTTAAGCTGTATCACATATTTTGTGCCAGCTATGGGGAAAACGTAAATACAGCTAATAAACAGATGAATCTCAGTTTTCATTTCTCTTCTGTGCACCAAGCTGTACTCTCAGCTTACACTTATGGGACACTTATTATGTGCCAGGGGTTGTTCTAATTGCTTTATGTCTGTAACCATTTACTCTTTACAACAATCTTAAGAAGAAGTTTCAGTTACTTCCACTTTGGATGGAAAAGCAAGGTATTAAAAGATTAAGTATCTTATTCAAAGTCACACAGATAGAAAGTAACTTTAGCACAGAAAATGACTCAAAGGTATTCTTGACATTTTGCTGTTTCTGTAGATCTGGGTGTCCTTTGCTCTAACTGGGCTACTTTGAGAATAACAAATCTTTGCTCAGAAGAGATGCATAGACTAATTTGAGGACTGAATTGTAATTCAGTATCATGGGTCCTGGAGTCCTCTATACATAACTGTTGAAATTTAAACTGTTTTGGAAAGTCTTTGGTCTGTCCATTCAGTTCCAAATGAATATTTCTTATGAGTAATGCTCTCAGAATCTATCTATCCCATTAGCAATTTTCACCTTAGCTCTCTGTTTTCACTGGTATTACTGCTGTTACAACTGCCACACATTTAAAGGCTTGAAAGAAAAGAAATTCATTGTCTTACAGTTTGGGAGCTCAGAAGTCTAAAATGAGTCTCACTGGGTGAAAGTATTCCAGGCTGTGTTGCTTTTAGAGGCCCTAGATGTAGTATCTGTTTCTTTGAGTTTTGTAGTTTACAGGGGTTGTCTGCATTCCTTGGCTTGTGGCCCCTTCATCCATTTTTTAACACAAGAGTATAGTAACTTCGAATTTTTTTCTGATTCTGACACTTTGTCCATCACATCTCCTCTGACTCTTTCATGGAACCTGTATGATACTACCTGGATGATATCCCAATCTCAAATTTCTTAATCATATGTCCAAAGTCCTTTTTGCCATGTAATATACACCTAAACTCTAGACATTCAGATAAGGAAACATTTAGAGGAATCATTAGTCTACCTACCACACTACCTAAATATGCACATCACACTATGTAATATACAACAGTTAAACCCACTACAATAATTCATGAAGGGAATTCCCCATCTCTTGTAATATTCTAAGTGATATTTTTAAAGGGTTTATTATGCCCTCTAACTTTGCCAGGTAAATGGACACAGACAAAGAGAAAATGGAAAATCACAAATTGGAAGCCTGAATAAGCTGCAGAGATTTTAGAAGTCTATTGTCTAATGAATTATTTATTCTATCTTATTTAAATCCAGATGCCATTGGCTTTAAAAACCTAAAGAAACCCCACATTTCTTGAAGCTCCATAAGCCCTACTTTCCATTTTAAATCTCAAGCTAATCAATTTGTTCTTGAATATTTTATGTAAAGCTGCAAAAATTCAATATGTGCTTCTATTTAGTCTCTTTCAAGCCATTACCTTCAGCAGGACAGTCTCAGTAGGCAAATGTTCTGCCTTCAGTGTTACAGGTGAAGCCATTGCTAATGCTTTGCTCCTAGGCCTCCAACTTCTAGCCTGAAATACTTGTTTCCTTACCTCCTGGCTGCAACCTTAGAACCACATATTTTATATTTTTATTATGGCAGCAATGAACTTTGGACAGTACTTGGTTTCATGGTATCAAATTTTATGTTAGTTACAATAACAAGTAGATCTCAATGAGTATGAAGTCTTCCATACAACTGAAGTTTAATTCTTGCTGACATAGGCCAATACAGATGCTCCAGGTTGGCAGTTGATGTCTTTCATGAGATAATTTAGTGGCCTGTGCTCTTTCTATCTTGTGGATCTGCCATTATTTTGCATTCACGTCCATCAGACAGAAAGGGAAAAATAATATGTAGAGACCACAATCACATCTTGAGTTAACGTTTGTCTGTTTTGCCCAGAAATAGCTCACTTGTCATCATCTCAGCTTATATTTCATTGGTTAAAAAGCAGTTATATCACAATACAGAACTGCAGAGAACACTAGGAAATGTAGTCTACTTTTGTTTCTGAAAAAAAGAATTTGGATTTTGGGGAGCTCATCTGCTAACCAAAGTAAGCAGCCTGGGGTGACTGTGTTATTTAATGTATTCTGTATTAGAAGGTAGTAGAAGATACCTGGAGTTATGACTGCCAGGCTTCAAGATTCTATATTTTTTCCTTGGATCACTGATTTTGGAATCATATTCCCCAGGTTTCAAACTCATTCATTAAAAGGGGGAATGCAATAGAAAGGACATAGATGTTAGCGTTACATGGAGTTGTGTTTGATTTCTGAGCTCATCTTCCTAAATAGCTGTATAATCTCTGGTGAATTATTTTTTTTCTTTGATATCTTCTTTGTTTGTTTATTATTTTGTTAGTGCTGGGGATTGAACCCAGGGCCTCACAGACACTAAACGTATACTCTACCACTGAGCTACACTTCCAGTTCCTTACATCCTCTTCTCCCCGCATCTTTTTTTCAAGAAAACAGTGGTTACCTTTTCCATTTTCTCACAGTCTAACCATCGATGTATCTGTGGCAAAATTAATAGCTTTTCATCACTGTCTTAATATTACCACATCCAACTATTACTTACATGAAAAATATACCCATAGGGAGAAAATGCTCCCTCAGTTATGTTTCTGACATTACAGGGAGGATTAAGTACCATATTTATTCTACCTCAAGGTATAATTTGCGTATACTAGATGCTCAGTTATGTTAAATCACTTTATTTTCTCCTTTCCTTTTTCTAGTTTAGAATCAGAGAAAGCTGCCTTTGTGAAAAAATGATGGTGCAGGAAAAGCATGGTATATATGCTTTTCTACTTGACTAAAATTTCACAGTCCATCTAGTTACCCTACAACCATTGAAGAAACTTCTCTACTTCTGCTACCTATTCTTTGTTTAGTAGGATAAAGCTCATTTTGGAGATTGCTGGAGAGCACTTTTCTTTAGGATTTACTCGACCTACTTTTACAATTCATGCCCTTGGGACATTTACAACTCAACCAGAGAGTCAGAGCACTTGGAGGAAAAAACAACTTTCCCTATAACACTGGTCGCAAACTAGAAGCCACAGAACACATGAGCCAATGGGCATAGTTTGCTTGTCTATGGTATAACAACAACAAATCTAATTTGATTTCCAATATTTAAAAACAAAGCACTAACACTCTGGATTTGGATTTCTGGCTTCTGGTGAGGAAGAGGGAAAATTGACCACATGGAGCCCGCAGTACTACAGGGGTAATTATGTGCTCATTTACAGTAGTTATCCTTTTGCACAGGGCAGAAACTGTTCAGTTTGTCTGATTCCCTACCAATCCCTACCCCTATACTTAACTGATATTCTTTACCTGTGGGCAATGGAGTTTGCAACTTTTGCTCTGGATCACATGACCTTTAAGATACACCTAGGTTTTTTACTTGCGTAGTTCCTGTATCTTCAGAAGAAAACCTGTTGGATCAATTCACATTAATTTCTGTGACTTCTGTGCAGATCAGCCTCACGTTTGAGATTATGTGTCTTGCCAGCCTAGCTAGGGTGGATTCAGAAGCCGTGACCAGACCTGCATTTTGGCTAGTTTTGTCTGGACTACAGATTCATTGGAGAAGGGACAGGACATTTAAAAGAGAAGGGCAATAGTTTGGAAAACAGGAAATGGTAGTTTGAAGGTGGGCAGTGGTAATGGCAATTGCAGGACAGATGCAGGAGATTTTGAGAATGCAGAATTAATGGAAGTAGTAGTTGTTTGGATTTTAATAATGACTTACTTTTCACCTCCTCCATCATCTTAGCAGAATTTGTACATCCACCATCCCAATTTAATCAGACTCTATTGATCATGTTTTCCTCTCTGCCTCTGTTATAATAGTTTGTTTACATACAAGTGGCAGAGGAAGTAGAAGAAGCAAAGAGAGATTTTAAATTTCATGTGGAATGATAACTAAGTGCCTTCAATACAAACAAAGAATGCAAAAGAATAGGCAGTGTTTGTTTGCTTTTAAGGAGCGTGGGACATGAAAGAAGACTGCAGATGGGGAAAATTAAGTAGTCTGGCACGTGTGATTCAAGCAGTGGGTAGAGAATTCCAGTAAGTAGTAGCATGGATTAATGGTCAATGACACAGACTACAGAATCAAAGTGCTTAATTGAAATATTAGTCCTACTGTTTCCTAGGTGCGTGATAGTGGGAAGTTATTTAACATTTCAGTGCCTTGATTTCCTCTGAAAAATAAGAATACTTATCTTGCTTAATAAGGGTAACAAAACTGGGACCTGAAAAGAGACAGGAGCCATCACAGACACAAACAATGAGGGTGCTCTCTTGGGCAGATCCCACGAAGAGGGAAGAAAGCCAAGTTCGGAGAGCCCTGCTGTGAGGCAGAGTGGCAGATGGGACCCCAGAACGGTAGTTCTCAAATGTGACTGCATACTGTAATCACCTGGAAAGCTTCCAAAAAACACTGATGTCTGGGTCCTTGACCCGTAGAGATTCTGATTGAATTGTTCTGGCATGCAGCCTGAGTGTTGGGAGTTTTAAAAGTTACCCAGGTGATTCTAACATACAGTCAATTTTGAGAACCACATTTCTAAAAAGACACAAAAGACCTAGGATTTCTTATTTTAAAACAAGCTCTACCCATCAAAATGTAGATTTAAGCATGAATTCCAACACAGTCCTTTCTTGTAAAATTGGTATGTGTTAAAGATTTTTTGGAAGATACAATAAAAATAATAGCTACCACTTATCAGCAATTAGAGGAAAATAATGTAGTGATTATCAGGCTCTGAAATTAGGCCTGGATTAAAATCACATCTCTACTACTTATCTGTGTGAATGTGAGAAAGTTACAGCATTTATCTCTGTGCTTTATTTTTTCATCTGTAAATGGGTATCATGTAACTATTATCAGAAAGGGCTATTTGTGAGGTCAACACATTCATTGCGAAAAAACTTAGAATTATGCAGTTGTACCGATTAAACACCTAATATTGACTCACTATTAATAGTCTTGTTTCTGAGTGTTTATCCTCTTTGAGACACTATTATGTATTTTACAAGTAATAGGATGAATCTCTGAAATATTAATTGATCCCTCATCTTTCTCCTACTGAGGACCCATTAGTAAAAATAGAATGGTTTTCTCACAAGACATAGTCTGACAGATCTTTTGAATTATGAATCTCATATTCATTTGCACAGTGGGGGTGATAGCTTTTATGTTTCAGGCCCAGCAACATATAGTCTCAGAATATCCTTTCAGGACCAAGGTGCTGATTTACCTAATGCCCAGAGTGTTGCTGCACAGCTGCAATTCTTCCTGCAAATTGCGCTTCACCAAAAGGAACCATTTTCACACAGGATGTCACCCTCTCATTAGAGACCATCCGATGGCTGGTCATTGTAGGGATATAGAGGTCTGGTTCACTGTCTCAGCTTGAGACATCTCTGATAGGTCATTAGCAATTAGAGTTCTCACTGGGATAAGCTGAGGTCAATGTTTCAACCTACTTGAAGTTTTAACTCTCCCTCTTGCCCAATCCTGCTACCATGATTCCTTCGCAAAAATTGTTCCTGAAAGCACACTCAGGTACACTTTCTGCACAAGAATTTTCACCTTGGTATTATTCCATAGGGAACTGAACCTAAAGCAGTTGGTATATGAGTGACTGAGTCAAGGAGGCTCTTAAATGGGATTTTTGCATTTCTGTGTCATCACTGACTGGCCAGCTACAATGAAAATTCCATCACTAGTGGAAATGGGAATGAATAATTCCTAGCAAGTTTTATCAGTACAATTGTTAAATTTTTTACCAATAGAGAACTGAGAAGGGATACCAGTAGAAGGGAATGCGCTGGCAATACACTCTATATAGTGTTTGAAAGATTATAGAAAAGGTAACATTAATTAATGAGAATAATTGAGTTGGATCACTGGAAAAAGACTAAAGGTGGTTGACTACTAATTTAAGAAGTGTGAAATTC
>RJWT010055096.1:0-10198 GCA_004365215.1 Cuniculus paca
TTTCTCAAAAAGCTAGGACTGGAAGTCCCATTTGACCCAGCTATTCCGCTCCTGGGCATTTTCCCAGAAGAAGTGAAATCATCTTACCACAGTGACATATGTGCACCCATGTTTATAGCAGCACAATTTGTAATAGCCAAATCTTGGAAACAACCCAAATGCCCATCAATCAAGGAATGGATAAAGAAGATGTGGTACTTTTATACAATGGAGTACTATTCAGCTATCGAAAATGATCACATTGAGGCTTTTATAGGTAAATGGATGCGACTTGAGACCATACTCATAAGTGAAATAAACCAAAGCCACATGTGTAAATACCGCATTGTCTCCCTAGTGCAAGAATCTGAAAGACTCAATAAGATACAAAATTCCTGGTAAATATGGAGAAATGGCTCTGAAATCCAATGGTGCTTTTATTCTTTGATTTGATTGGTTTAAGTCCCTTTCCTACTATTTGAAGGCGATATGTGAGAAGATAGGAACAGCTCTTTTGAAAAATGAGACATGGTAGCTATTGCTGGTTTCTTGTTATCTGACTTGAAGGCTGTAATGCTGTTTGGTTTTATCTGGTTTTGTATTACTTCATTTTGTTTGAGTTTATTGTCTGTAAATGTAAGAACAACCATTTTTAAGAAAGCAAGAGACACTAGGGTAACCATTGTTAATCTCCTGTTGTTATGTTTTGAAAACTTGTACAGCTTGCAGTGTTCTGTTTTGAAATGCTATATTATGTTTGACTCTATTCTGTTTTCTTTTGTTTTGTTCTATTTTCTTTAAAATTAAAAAAAGAGTCTCAATAGTGAAAATTTTGGCCTCTGTATGATTTCCATCTCAGCTACCATTTAATGGTAAAAATAAATTGCTCTTTTCGATGTGATCTTTAATTTTTGTGTTGACTGTTTTTTGCTCAAAATACTTTACAGACTAATATAATTATTGAATTCCTTATATATTATAATTTAAGTTTTATTAGAGAGAGAAATAAGAGAGCAAGGAAGGGGAAGAGGAAAAGTGTGAGAGGGAATAACGAGAGAGAGACAGACAGAAAGGGAGAGGGAGATGAAGAGGGAGGGGCAGGAGAGGGACAGAGGAAATTTGCTAAACATTAGAAAACTAGGTCCTGGTTGGAATTAAAATTAATCTCATTAAAATGATCTTTCTCACCTGTAATCCCAGGAGGTTGAGGCAGGAAGATCGCCATGAGTTTGAAACCAGCCTAGGCTATATGGTGAGTTCAAAGGCAGCCTGAACTATATGGAGACCCTGTCTCAAAAAAACAATTAAATAGAAAATAAATAAAATGAATTTCCCATTGCCATATCCATTCAAAACCTGTATGGGCACTATAAAATAGCTGGTAAATTATGTTGCATTGTTCTATTTGTATGTCAAAGATACTGGACCTGTTCTATTAATATTATAGGAAGTACTGTACATAAAATAATTAAAATGAAAATGTGACACAATGTTAGATATGTATTTCCATAGAATTACACATGGGTTCATGGAAAAGAAGACATTATTTGTCTTAGAGTTATCAAAAGGATTCACAAACACTTGAGGAGAGACCTGCAAGATGGATAAAATAGTACAGAAGTCAGGGTGCTCCAGAGAAAGAGAATAGAGAGAGATTGAGGAATTGCTACAGCAACGTGGATGCAGAACAGTAAAAACTCTCTAGGTTGGGCCAGAAGCCTGGAGGCCCAGTTTAAACCAAAAAACTACATATTGCATGTTTCTCTCTTCTTTTGGGACAATCTTCTGTCTCTTAAAATCTTCAGTGGTTTAACTGATCCCTATAAGGGATGGATATATGCTTTATTCAAAATCTAATGATTACATTAATATAATCTAAAAATAACTTCTGCAATAATAACCTCTGAACAAGTATTTAACCATTTATCTTGGTACTGTGGCTTAAATAATTTGAAATACAAAATTAATCATCAAAGGTAGTGATAAAGGAGGGTATTTCAGGTAGAAAGATTATAATTTAAAAAATAAAATAACAGTGTAGAAAATTTTTTCTGAGAAAAGAAAAAAGTTTAATGTAGTGGTATGTGCCTGTTGTTCCAGTAAATTTAGAGACTGAGGTAGAAGGATTTCTGGAGTCCTGGGTAGTATATGAAGACCTTATCTCTAGTAATACAATTGTTTTTCACTAAATCATAGTGTCTTCTGCCATAAAGATAAACTAATCTAAGACAAGATTCTTGTATTTACTATGAATTTGATTTTAGAGGGGAAAAAACTCCAAATATTTTCAGTTTTACAAGTATTTAAATTGAAATATCTGCACCTGCTTCCTTCATATGATGTGAGAAGTAATGTACTAAAAGTGGCAAAGCTCCTTGCTTACTATTAGTCACAGAGTAAGTGCTCTAGTTGAGCAATTCAATAACAGGATATTCTCATTAAAAGTCCAACTTCCTGAAAAAGACTTACCTCTAGTACAGGATCCACCATTTTTCAGCTGTGTAATCTTGCTCAACTTGCCTAATCTCTTTGCATTTATTTCCCTCTCTGAACATGAGGGTATTGAAAGAGAAAACAAAACAAAAACTTCAGAACATCATTTTTGTTTTTTAAAAAATTTTTAGAGAATAAAATCACACAAAATAAAATGGAACAAAACCATTCAAAATGAAACAGGGAAAATGATACAGGACTTCAAAATAGGATAGTAGGAAATCAACACTGGCTACTATAATGCCCCTTATTATCTTCAAAATTGCTGCCCATATCATCAGACAAAATAAAATCAAACAAAACAGAACAGGATAGCACCAATCAAAGCAGAATATTGAATAAAACAAAATGATAAAATGGAACAAAACAAAACAGTGAGTACAATATAGGATTTCAAAAACAAGACGGAAGAAAACCTCCCATGTTTGCTATATTGCATATTGTTATCCTCTTAATAGATGCTCAGACTACAAGCCTTTCATCTGCAAAGTCAATCAAACAATACAAGCATTAAGGTTTTTTTCTTTTTTTTTTACCTCAGCCTGTCCTCTGAACTAGCTGGTTGCTTACTGGGGTTGGGGGGGTGTCTTGTCTTCCATTCACACATTGGTTGGCTCACAGGAAGGGAGAATTTGCTTCTTGTTTCTCCTCCCAAACCCAGCATGGCTTCCACCAATTCACGGGAAGGACAAATTGGCTTGTTTCTCCTCCTGAGTGAGTACCAAGTAAGTGTTAACTACTAGTATGGGAAGAATGTTCACAAACTTTATTAAGTTATTTCACAATGATTTTCATTATCACCATTAGTCATTAATTTATCTTGTCATTGGTGGTAACAGGGGGCTAAAGCATGAAAAGAAAGACAAGCCTTTATCATTAACATTATGTGGTCACTGAACTCAAAGAAGTATCAATAGCTTATGTATTCCATGGTCTAAAACAGAAGTTATCAGAATATCAGAAGCCCTTTTGCATTCAGAGCTGTGTTTGGATGCCAAACTCAGAGACAAAGTTGTATTTGCCATAGGCACTGAAGGTGAATGGAGGTCAGAAGGATGTGGCTTTATCGGCACTAAAATGGAAAAGGTATTTGGGGTTTTCTATGAATGGGGCATTTGAGAGATAACTGTTCCATTCATTAGAGGAATGACCTCCAACACTTTTTTTTAGAACATCAGTTATGATCCTTGTGTTAAACCTTTTCAGTGTCAAGTGAATATTCTGGAGTTTCCAACATTGATTATGATATATTGAGTGCAGAGAACTAAAAATTTGACCCTAGCATCGTGTTACAGAAGCACTAATGCTAAAGATGGACTAAGCATTAAAGTCATGATCCCTTTTCAAGTTATCATTTAAGCCCGTGGGACCATCTCCAATCATTTATAAGTGACAATGATAGTGATTGTCAATGGGCTACATTTTGAGTAGCAAATTTCTGGAATTACCATACGTGATACCATCTTAGAGGCATTCAAAAGATTACACTTTAACAAGCATATGAAAATATACTTAGCATCATTACTCCTGAAATAAATGCAAAAAGATAAAAAGCACAATGTTAATTACTGCTTTACATTCATCAGAATTTTTGAAATAAATAAAAGATGCTGACGAAGTTTTAGTGAGGATACGAAGAAACTGGAACACTAATGCTCTGCTGGTGTGAATTCAAAATGACTTTGTGCTTTTTAAAACAGTTTGGCACTTCCCCAAATTATTATAAAAGAGGTTACCACATAATCCAGAAATACCACTCCCAAATGTAAATTTAACAGAAACAGAAACACATATTCACACAAAATTGTATACAAATATTTATAGCACTTTTTCCCCAATAGACAAAACTAAAAACAACCCCAAATATCTGTCAATAAGCAAATGGATAAACAACATGCTATATATTCATACAGTGAAATAATATTGAATCACAAAAGAAATGAAATATATTCCCTTCCCACACTTGTTGGGTTCATTATATATGGATTCAAACAACTGTGAGTAGAAGATCGAGTTAGGACTATGGTAGTTGCATCTGTAATAAACATACACAGGTTTTTCATGTCATTATTTTCCTAAACAATAAAATACATCAATGAAATATGTATATAGCATTTACAACACATTCTTTATTTATAAGTAAAGTAAATGCGATATTAAGTATATTGGAGGATATGGGTAGGTTATACATAAATAAATGCCATATTGTCCTAGGACTAGAGTGTCTGTGGATTTAGGTATTTTGAGTGGTCCTGGAACCAATACCCTTTAGATACAGAGAGGTGACTGCATGGCACATAATACAACACAGGTAAGCTTTGAAAATGTTAGCTAAGTAAAAAAGGCCAGTCACAAAAGAGTCCACACTATGTGATCCCACGTGTATGAAAGTGCAGAACAGGTAAATCCTTCAAGACATAATTTCAGGAATCCAGTGAGATATAAAGACAATACTGATTATGGTGATAGTAATAGAGATAATAAAATATTGATGAACGCCATTTTTTGTTTGCAGGAATAGCTGGTAAAGTTTCTTGAAGATTTCTTTTTCATTGATAGTAAAGAGAAAAATAAGAACGGTGTGATATGAGGAAGAGACAGAGGAATATTAGCTATGACTCAGACATTATATTATCTTGGTTTGGTAAAAGTGGATGTGATTTAGTGAGAAGTTATTTTGCTCAGGATTTAAAAGTGAGACAGAGTGGGATCAGGTATTTTGCAGGGTAAATTTATATTTCTGTTTAATAATCCCTAGACATTTGGGTAAATGAATCTGAAGCTCAGATGGGAGATTAAGACTGGTGCTATAAATGCCATCTATATTAAGGAATATATTAATAATTTGTCCATTCTGCTTCTCCAGGGAACCAAAATAATTTGATAGGGAGCACCAAAATAAATCAGATCCATTCTAGCCTTTAGGAAATTTATAGTGAAGGACACATTTGTCTTTATTAAAGTAAAAAAGTAAATTGAATATGTATGTCAATGCACATGTTTCTACCAGTAACTGTAACTAGTAAACTATTAGCAGTTTAGAAATGATTTTCTTAGAGCTTAGTTAGGGAACTCTATGGAAGATCAGGCACTGCAGAGTTTAACACAAAAGGAAACGAGCTGTCCAGCATCTACCTCTTCTCTGGAGTGACAAGGAGGACTGCCAGAGGGTGTCACTCATGGCTGCACAAGTCACAAAAAGATTAAAAATAAATAATAATGCTCAGATTCTTTCACCCTGTACCCACAGATCTAGAATACTTATTACATTATCTACTTTGAAAAACAACCCTCCAGTGATTTCAATTATATTTAGGGCAGAAAATTAATAATTTAAGAATAAAAGAAATGATATTCACTAAAGCAGGTTAGATAAGCAGCAGGCAGGTGAAAATTGGAGAAAATGTCGGCACCAGAGTGGCTCTGGTTTCATCTGCTACCTTACATACTCTTTCAACTACGAACTTTCCAAACTCCAAAACAGAGAATCTGAGGCTTCGCGGTTCTCAGAAATCTGAGGTGCTTGTTTCAGCCCTCATCCCGATGAGGAGAAAAAATGAAGGCAATGCCGCATGAGGAAGGAGCTGGTGACATCCTGATTTTGCTTGTTGTTTCTGAAGCAGGAAAACAGAAAAAAACACATGGGCCCTGAAGCAGGGCATCTGTCTCAACTCATCTTTGTTTTCATTTTAGCTGAAGTCCAAGTTTCTGACTAATCTGAGAGAAAGTGGTGCTGGTGCTTTCAGTGCCCTGCAGGCAATGAAGGCAGAGCAGCAAGGTCAACACAACAATGACATTCCGGTAGACAAGGATGGAGGTCAGAGCGGGGGATGATGTGAGTGACCGTGATGACAAGGGACATGGCACTTAAAAACATCATGGATTGGTCACTGGCTCAAGGATGAGGCCTTGACTTCAGTGGCATCTCTAGCAAAAAGAGGACTCTCCTGAACACTGACTAGATTTGGTGAGGGGACTTTGTGAACTACTGTCTGTTACTGGAAATATGAAAAGACAGGATCATTAATGCTTGGTCTCCTAATTCTAAAAGATCACAAGATCATATTTAATTTTGTTTAAATTCCATTTTAACTACAAAGTAGGACTAAAGCTTGGGGATCGAATTTGGCTTAAAGTTAATTGAAGCTTGGGAATGGTGAACAATTTCAATATCCCTCAGATTTTATTTTATTATTATTATTTATTTTACTTTATTATTTTGTGCCTTGAGACAGGGTCTCACTATGCAGTTCAGGCTGGTCTTGATCTCACTTTGTAGCTCAGGATGGTCTTGAACTGGAAATGATCCTCCTGCCTCAGCCTCCCGAGTGCTGGGATTACAGGCATGCACCACCACGCCCGGTTCTGCTACAGATTTTATTTTTCAATCAATATGATGTGTGCAAATGAATGTGAGAGGATATTTATAAAAATATAAATATATATATATAAATTTTGTTTTCATTGAGTCTATTTTTTCTTACTTTTAAAAAATTCTTTAGCCAACTGCCTGAAGCACATGCTGATAATCTTTCCAAAAGGGGATTAAATATTTTTTCTTCTGAAGGCTGTGTTAGCCTGTGAGTTTATTTCATGGGTTAAAATATATAATGCTTTTGTGATTGTTGAATTTTTATAAATTTGAAATGTTACTTAGGAGTTCAGAAAGAGTTTTAAACCTCCAAATGGATTCCTTTTTTTGCTATGAGTTTTTATTAATTTGTTGTTTCGTTTCACTGGATGAGAGAACTTTTTTGTATTATTTCTACTTTGTGAAATTTTCTTTGTGGCTTAACCTAAGGAAATTGAGGATTTATCAGCAGATCTAAAAAAAGAGATGATTTCTATATTTTCAGAATACAAATTTATATATATATATATATATATATATATTTAATATATACCTTGTGGGATTTCAGTTCTGTACGTGGGGCTTCTGTCTGAATGGTGATACAGGTATTTTTTTCAAGGATTTAAATAACTTGCAATTTGAGTTTTTCTTTGTTTCACTAAATGTGTATATTATTATTACTACTACTATTATTATTAAGCTCCTGTGTTTGACTCACTAATTTCCACAAGAACTGGAAAGACACAAACAATATAACACCATTGTCTTACTAAAATTTAATAAAATCCTGGCTGTGGCATAGCTCAATGCTAGAGTGCCTGCTTAGCATGGATGCAGGCCTGGGTTCACTATCACTAAAAGAAAAAAACGAAACATAGTAAGAGTCTACTAATGAGAAAGTGGGTAAACATATAAATGTGAACATGACTAAGCTGAAACAGCTTTGGATAACTTTCTAAATAAAAACAAAAAAATTTTCAAAATTTTCTTAAAACCATTGAGGCAGAATTATTTCCCATTTAGTGAGACTGTTACTGTTATATCTATTCATATCTCTAATAAAATGTGACTTTACCTTAAATATATATCCTGTAACACAGATGTTTCCTTTAAGTCACTGTTACACTGTCCTGAATTAATCAGTCTTACTTTCATTTATCATATGATACCTAAGAATGGATGTATCAGAGAAATGTGGTATTTAACAAAGTAGATTGAATCAAATTCAACTCTTCATGACCAAACAATCTGAATTGACACATTGTTTAGGGAACCTCCCTTAAACCAAATGAGAACAACTTTTGAACTCTTCCCTGATGATATACATAAACATTGGTACTAAAAATTTGGGACTATTCATCTAACTCTACTGAATTATAATGCAGCATAGAAAACTAAGAATTCACAGCCACATAATAATAATTCTTAATTCTATTAAGAATTCCGATTTATGCCAAAAATTCTTTAGAACTTTTAATTTCACAATTCTTTTCCTTAGACAATAACAGAAGACATCTCTAGATTGACTGATTCAAGTAGGTCTGATTCCCTATGTGACACTCTTACAGTTGAGTTTTTTTTTTTGTTTTGTTTTGTTTTGTTTCTTGGCTGAACCAGCCTTTGGCAGTGGCATGAGCACTTTGTCGCTGTCCATGAAGTTGATAAATGAAGTACCCTATGTAAGCTGAAACTATTAATATAACTGCTCTTAATGGGTGGTCTGACTGCTTGTGCAGCACAAGTTCATACAGTGACATACAAGAGGAAATAAAGGACTTATTCATCACTGTTCTCTATTGCTCTTTATCGATCAGCATGACAGTCACACTTTATGGACAAATAATAAGTCCAAATTTTGTAGCTTATTGTCTTGGTCAAAAATATTTGCTGTCTTTGTAGCAAACACAATAGATCATTAGAAAAAAAAAAGGAAGTGTATTTAGCTGTGCCTGAAACAGACAATGATAGTGTGTGATTCTTTGTAAACAACTATCTTATTTTTAAACCTAGAGGAAAACGATTTACATAGTGTGTAAAACCTGGGTATTTCGAATGCCAAAACTACTTTTTAAATGGCAAACATAATTACTTGTTGTATATCATTCTAATAGTAACTTCAGTTTATAGATCAGCAGTAAGATATGAATACTTAACATTAATAATAACATTTTTCTTTTTTTTTTATTTTGAAAAGAGTACAATCAAGAAAACAAAACACAGTAAAGTCAATCAAAACAAGGCAATGAACATGGTACATGACTTTTAAACAGGGTATAAAGCAATCGATAAGGCTACCATAATGCCTCTTGTTATCTGCGGTATACCTGCCCATACTATCAGCGATAAGTAAAATCAAACAAAATACAACAAACTAAAACAGTAGAAACAAAACATAGCATAACAAAACAAAACAAACAAAGCAAAACAATGTAAGCAATACAGAATTTCAAGATATTAGCAAAACAGCATTAGCTACCATAATGTTTGTTATCTTCAGAATAGTTGCCTACACCTTCAGACATATTACAACCAAACCACACAGAACAGAGTAAAATCAATCAAAACAAACAATGAAAGCCATACAGGGTTTCTAAACAAGCAGATTGGACATCCTCGATGGCTGCAATTATATATTTTTTATCTTTAAAATAGCTGTCCATGCCATCAAGTATAATAAAATCAGAAAAATTGGAATGAAATGAAACTAATCAGAACAATGAATACAATCTAAATTTCAAATCATGATAATAGATTAATAGTGGTCATTTCTTTCCCTTTTTAGATAATTCTTCCCCTTTGATTTTCCCAGTATGTATTGTGCATTTTGGATCCCACTAACACCTTTAGTTTGTTATGCTATGGAGACAACACAAAATTCACCCTTGTGACTCTGATCCATTACATCCATGAGCACTATTACCAGTTGCCACTATCTACCTACAAGAGCCTTGGGGTTATCTTCCTTTATAGCTGAGTAGGTTTCCACCCCATGAAATCCCATGTCTTTCTCATCCATTTTGCAATTAATGGGCAGCCTACCCCTATCCCCCCCCCACCGGCTCCCTGTCACATAGGGCATTGTTCTCTCTCCTTTGACTTTCAGACTATAAATTTTCTTTCTAGCTAAATGTGTTTCTTGCATAGAGCATATTGATGGATCCTGTCTCCTGATCCACTATGCCTCTTTTTCTTTCTATTAGTGCCTTGAGGCCCTCTTGCACTGTATTGTCTCTGCCATGCTATTTTCCTGCCATTGGCTGCCTATTTTTCCTCTCCATTCAATCGACTGGCCCCACTTGATGGTCCCCCTCTGACATTGTTCCTGAGACTGTGGTCCTTTTTCTCTCTCTCTAAAATGTCCTTTAGTAATCTTTG
>RJWT010055097.1:0-10195 GCA_004365215.1 Cuniculus paca
AATAGACATATCCCAAAGCTTTGTTAGATTTATCACACTTTAATCTGGCTTTCAGAGTGAATATTAGAGAAAAATCCCCTCGTACTTCTGGCAGTCAGAGGGGAAAAGAACCACTTTGAAATATTTCAGAATATTCTGTTTTTTATGACAAGGTCTGCCTCAGGAAAAATTATTTGAACATAAGCTGTTCTACTGGAGTTTTACAAAAGCCTAATTGATATGAGAGAAAGGAAAATACACACCTCCAGTCCACTTTAGCCATTCTATCTTACCTAAGGGGAGAGAAGGGCACAAGAAGCAAGGGTGAAGTTCACAAGTCTGGAGACAAAAAGGCTTCCTAACAGACAGAGACCTGTAGTGATTTCACCTTTTTCATTCTTTATTGCATAGATTTAAGTTTTTTATTTCCTTTGTTTAATAAGTTCTATTCTCTTTAAAATTAAAAAAAAAAAGACAGATACCTGGTCATAGGGCAAGATCCTGCTTCCCCTACTTCTCCAACTTACCACTATCTTTTTAAGTGCTCCTTATTAGCAGTTCCAGTTAGCCAATCCATCATGTATGGCTACCAAGAAAAAGTTACAAAACATAACACAAAACAAACAACACAGTTTAAAGATCCAGAGCAGCCATCACATTTGGATGTGGTAAAGATAAAAATCATCTGACCAGAAATATATCTATGATTAGTATGCTAAGGGCTCTAAAACAGTGGAAAGACCAGGTGTGTAATGCAATCAGAAAGATGGAAATTGTATGACACAACCAAAAAGAAATGTACATGGAAAAAAATTTCCACAGAAATGAAGAATGCCTTTGATGGGCTTATTGGTAGACTGCATACAAATGAAGCAAGCATCTCTTTATCTCAATAGAAACCTCAAAAAATAAAAAACAAACAGAAAAATGACTGAAAATAGAACATAATGTTCAAGAACTGCCAGGTAAATGCAAAAGTTACAATATGCGTGCAAAGGGAATACAAGAATTAAAACAAAAAGAAGCATGAAAATGTTTGAAGAAACCATGACTAAAAATTTACCCAAATTAATGTCAGATGCCAAATTACATTTGCAAGAAATTCAGAGAACACCAAACAGTATACATAACCCCCAAAATGAATGACATCTGGATATTTCATTTTCTGTTTTGCTTTTTGTAATGTTTTAATATTTGTGTTTGTCTTGTTTCTTTCTCATAGTATATATGTTTGTGTTACATAGTAATTACATTTTTCTGGGGGAATTGGTATATGCACATATTGCCTTTTTAATAATTTTTACTTCTCCATTTTCTCCCCACTCTGTGACCTCATTTTCAAGCTACAGAGCATTAAAGATAATGAAAGGAACCTTAAAAATG
This sequence comes from Cuniculus paca, assembly GCA_004365215.1. NCBI lineage: Eukaryota > Metazoa > Chordata > Mammalia > Rodentia > Cuniculidae > Cuniculus > Cuniculus paca. The sequence goes on from RJWT010055097.1 coordinate 1,363, forward strand.
GGAAAACCCTTGCCTATAGAGGAACAAAGATAAAAATCACATTTGACTTCTGTATCTCATCAGATGGTGCTCATCCACATTGAAAGCAGACCATCGGCTCCTTGATCATTTGGACACACATGCTAATTATCACTGGAAACAGCCTCATAAACACATCCAAGTAATGTTTCTCAGGTTTCTAGGTATTCCCTACCCTGGTCAAGTTGACATCAACGATTAACCAACACAATTACCATAAATAATTTCTATGATCTTGATGTTTATTTGGCTCAAATTCTCTCTTGAAATAGTAACTCAGCTGAAGGAAAATGGATGTAGTTTGAGACCATAATGTTAAGTGAAATAGGTCAGTCATAAAAGCTTACACATCATATAGTTTGTTTTATATGAGAAACCCAAAGTGCAAATGAATTAAAGAGAAAAATAAAAAGAATAGCTAATAAGAAACAGGAAAATAGATCCTTAGTGAGTGGAAAAGGGACCAAACAATGAAGGGAGGGGTAACAGAGGAGAGGAAAAGGAGCTTAGAAAGAGTTATGATGTGTTATGTACATGTGTTAACACCCTACGATGAATGGAATCATTATGTAATGCAAACATGTACTAATAAAAGTAAAAATTAAAAAAGAAAGTAACTCCTAAGTGATGCTAATAGGAGGTGAGATTTTGTCCGAAGATTAGTCATGAAGGTAGAACCTTCATGCTCCTCCTAAAATGTGATGGAAAAATGAGATAACATTGTCTATAAAGAAACAGGTTTATCGCCAGGCATGGTGGCTCACTCCTGTAATCTCAGCACTGGGGAGGCTGAGGCAGGAGGATCATTGCAGGTTTGAGACAAGCCTGGCCTACAAAGTGAGCTCAAGGCCAGCTTGAACTGCATAGTGAGACCCTGTCTCAAAAAGACTAACTAAATAAATAAATAGAAAAGAAACAGGCTTTCACCAAACATGGAATCTTTTTGTAAGATGATATTGTACTTCTATACATCTAGAACTGTAAGATAGAAATTTCCATCATACCACAGAGATATATGTGCACCCATGTTTATAGCAGCACAATTCGTAATAGGCAAGTGTTGGAAACAACCCAAATGCTCATCAACCTGGGAATGAACAAAAAAAGATGTGACATTTTTATAAAAGTAAAAGGACTACTTTATAGCTGAGTACAGCTATAAAGAAGGATCAACTCAAAGCTTTTGTAGATAAATGGATACAACTTGAGACCATATTCATAAGTGAAATAAATCAAACTTGCACATGTAAATACTGTATTGTCTCCCTAGTATAAGAAACTGAAAGAGTAAATAAGATCCAAAATCTACAATAGATATTGTGAAAAGGTAAGAAACTGCTCAAAGAGAAAGATCAACTGGGAGAGGGGAAAGGAGAAAAGAAGGAAGGGAAAAGGAAAAAAATATAAGTATATGATAGCTAAGACAATTGTGTTACTAATTCTACTAGTTCATGGAAACATACAGTTAGTGCTCATACTGTTTGATCAGTTTTGTATGCCTATATCTGGTATTCCAAGCATCTCTTCTGAAGATAACAATATGCAATATAGCAACCATTGTTAAATTCCCATCATCTTGTTTTGAAATCCTGTATCACTATTGTTTTTTATTTTTTGTTATTTGTTTGTTTTTTGGTTTTTTCTGCATTTTTTCTCTTTAAAATAAAGAAAAGAAATTTCATAAATCACTTAGCATATGGCATTTTTATAGTAGCCCAAATGCACTGAGGCAACTGAAGGTCAGAGAGAAATCAGAAGACATATTCAACATGCTAAACAGTATGTCGAATGAGGAAGATTCAGTACAATTATCTATTAAAAATGAATTGTGAAACTAAAACAGAAAAATTAGTAGTAGAAAAAAGCATTAAAATGAGTTGAGAAGATTGAATGCAAGTTGATAATACACAATTATTCAAATTCACAAAAAAGAATATATAGGTTATTACATAGAAATTATGAAAAACTATAAATTGCAGTTTTATTTTTGTTAATGTAAATGATTTAAGAAACAATTGTAAAAAATTAAGGTTTACCTAATTGTGTTTTTGACCCTATAAGATATAGAAATATTATATATAATTTTTTTTTTGGTACCAGGATTGAACTCATGACCTCATGCTTGCCAAGCAGGCACTTATGCCGCTGAGCTAAATAACCAGCCCTAAAAAGTAATTTGACATAGACAGCATTAAAGAAGCAGGTGAGTTCAATGTTATAATGGAATATAATGGAAATTACACTAGATGGTAAAGTGAATACACAGGAACAAATGAAAGCCAGAAGAAATGATAAATAAAAATTTAGAGTCCATAAATATATGTTTGCACTATTTTTTCAGGTACTTAAAATTTGTATCAATCAATATGTATAATATCTGTTGTGATAATTCTTACAGATATAATATAATAACAATAACATCACCAAAAGCAAAAGAGGGAATGAAGCTACAATAAGAATAACATTTCAGCACTTCACAGGAAGTGTGTCAGTATACATCTAAAGTAGATTCTGGAAAATTAAGATGACCATGCTAAGCATTAGAATAAGCACTAAGAAAAAGACAAAAATAAGAGGAATTATGACTATAACTTTAAAAATTGTGTTATATAAATCACAATAATCAAAAGGGACGTTTTGAAGGTTCTCATCTCAAAGAAATTATAAATGTCTGAGACAACATATAGCCTAAATATTCTGAATTGTTCATTATGCAATATATACATGTACCAAAATATTATACTATACCCTATAAGTATGTACAACTTCCATGTATTAATAATGAATAAAACTAAATTTTAAAAAGAAAATGATCAATATACATTGTGAAATGATTCATGGAATGAAAATATTCCATTAAGAACTATTCACTTACTATAAAAGGAAAACATAAGAAGGATGTTACGGTTTGTACATAGATGGCCCCCCCAAGCCTCATGTAGTAATGGAAGTGGCTGAATCTAACGTTTATGATTGATTCATTGTGTAGCACTGGGATTGGCAGTGTGAGTTCTGCACCCACCTAGGGGTGGAGCTGACATACAATGTAAGGTTGGAATGGGGGCGTGTTTTCTCCTCTTTGGCGCAGTTTGCTCTTGCTGCTTGCAGCCGGCAGTGCCTCAGCCATGCCACCCTGCCTTGGAACCAGCTGAGTATGGACTGAAAGCCCCAGAACTGTAAGCTAAATAAACCTTTTCTTCCCTAACTTTGGGTGTCAGGTGTTTGTCTCAGCAACGAAGAAAAAAGTAACTAAAACAGAGGAACAGAGAAACAGAAAGACACATAGAATACAAAAAATAAAATAGGAATAATGCCAATTATATGAATAATAACACTGCAAATGAGTTTAACAATCCAATTAAAATAATAGGTTTTCCAAATGCCCATCAATTGAGGAATGGATAAAGAAGATGTGGTACTTTTATACAATGGAGTACTATTCAGCTATAAAAAATGATCACATAGAGGCTTTTATAGGTAAATGGATGCGACTTGAGACCATACTCATAAGTGAAATAAACCAAACAACATATGTAAACACCACATTGTCTCCCTAGTGTAAGAAACTGAAAGACTCAATAAGATACAAAATTCCCGATAAATATGGAGAAATGGTTCTGAAATCCAATGGTGCTTTTATTCTTTGATTTGATCGGTTTAAGTCCCTTTCCTACTATTTGAAGGCAATATGTGAGAAGATAGGAACAGCTCTTTTGAAAAATGAGACACTGCGGTAGCCATTGCTGGTTTCTTGTTGCCCGACTAGAAGGCCTGTAATGCTCTTTTGTTTTATCTGGTTTTATATTACTTTGTTTTGTTTGAGTTTATTTTCTGTAAATGTATGAACAACCATTTTGAAGAAAGCAAGAGACACTAGGGTAGCCATTGTTAATCTCCTGTTGTTATGTTTTGAAAACCTGTATAGCTTACAGTGCTCTGTTTTGAAATGCTGTATTATGTTTGACTCTGTTTTCTTTTGCTTTGTTTTGTTCTGTTTTGTTTTGTTTTGTTCTATTCTCTTTAAAATAAAATAAAATAATAGGTTTTCAGGCTGAACAGAGAAGCACAATTCTAATGTATTTAATATAGAAAAGGAATTCTTTGGATTTAAAAATACAAATCAAAAGAAAAGATTATAAAATGTTTTCTCATACAAACAGTAACCACAGAAATAGCTGTGTTAGGATCAAATAAAATACACTTAAAAATTACTATAGATAAATGCAGGTATTTTATAAAAATAAAAGTCACTCCATTAGGTAGATACCACAAGTATAAACATTTATGCATCCAAAAACAGGCCTCCAAAACACATGCAACAGAACTAGACATAATTTAAGAGAGAAATAGAAAACTCAGCAAAAATATGAGACTTCAATGCCTCATTTAAATAATGAATAGAACAACTGGACAGAAGACCAAAAAGGAAACGGGACATGAACAAATCTGTAAGCAAAATAGACCTAGTGATCATCTCTAGGAAAATCCACCCACTGACAGCACAATAGACACTTCTGAAGTACATCTAGAGCAGTCTTTAGGACTAACCATACTCCAGGCTGTAAAGCAAGCTTAAAGAAATTTAAAGATTGAAATCATATAAAATAGGTCTTGCAATCATGACGAAATGAAATCAAAATCAGTGACAGAAACATATTTGGAAACGTTAATGAAAATTAACACACTCTCAAATTATTTAAAGGAAAAAGTACAAGAGAAATTTGAAAATATTTTCAGATAAACTAGCAATTGTTGTCCTAGTCCTATAACCACTGTGAGAGGCAGGAAAAAATGTTGAGGTGATGTGAGAAAGAAAGAGGAAAAAAATGTAATAATGACACTAGCATATTCTTTCATAGGCTTGGATTGCATACTGATACTAGCATCCTCCCCATTCCTTTGTACTTTTGTCATCCCTGTTCAATCCTTATTGAGAGAAAGAAAGCTTCTGTGCAGGAGAGAAACAGAAGGGGTCCTGAGTGAGTTGCTGAGGATCCTACCTTTTCTAGGGATTTTTATAGAGCAAAACCACAAGGTGAGGCAGGTCCAAGGTGGAGAAAAATGGGAACTCACAAGGTGGGCATGAGGTGGGACAGAACTATGGAAAACCAATAAGATTACAAATATAATTTCTCAGGTAAAAGTGATTAAATCGGGATCCAATTGGGAAGCGAGTCACATAGAAAGCAGACATGAATACAGAACAGGGCCTTTACCTGTAGGGAGTTGGGTTAGTGGCTCCTTCCCCTGTTCAGTCTTTAAATCACCGCTAGGAAAACAACGTGCAATTCAGCCCATCAATCTGATTTGCTTTTACCTTCTTCACATAGAGTGGCATCTTTCTAAATACGATGCTGTCTCTTTACCTTGGAGCTGCCAAATACAAACCAAGCAGCTCTTTATCATTCAGTCGAGAGCTATTTTAGAGTGTACTGTTCAAGTAATAATAGAATCCAGTAGCTCTTCACACAGCAGCAGTCCTAGGGAAAAGAAGTTTCCTGGTTGTATATCCTTCTAGTTTTACCCAGGTAGCATGGCCCTGTATAAACCACTTAAATTCTCAAATCCAGTGTCTCAGTAGCTGGAGGAATGTGCTTGCAGCTTTTTTTCTTAAGTCACAATCAATGCTCTATGAAGGGTTATCAACCAGAATTTAGCCATAGCAGCAATGTAGGTTTTGTTCTACAAACTCACTGTATGGGTTTGGGCCATTTTATAGACTTCTACTTCACATTAATATATCCAATTAATATTTTTCAAAGAATGAATTTCTATTCCTTCTATTTTACTATGCTAGATAATGGAAACATTATCCAGTCAGATACAATGTCTATCCACATTCTAAAATGAGGTGAAAGAGAAATAACCACTTCACATGAAGTATTTTCAAATATATGAATTTTCCCATAAAATTTTAACTTTATTTCATCAAACTTGACATTCCTAACTGTAGCCTCCATTAAGACTTTATCAATAGGTCTTACTTTGGTAATACTACTAGGTAAGAAAAAAATTTGTTAGCCACACAAACATTATATCCATTCCAACAAAATATTCAGATAAAGGATATACAACTTCTTTACATAGAGCCTATTTAAGCATTCCAACTTTTATAATCCTTTAACCTTTACATTTTTCTATTCTAGTCATAGAAACTTCTCATCTTCATCTTCTTGATCATTTTTAGCCTTTCTAGTGTAAAAAGATTTTGGATCCTCAACAGTGGGTTGAGCCAAGGGATCTGGGCTTTTTTGTCACTCTTTATCTTAACTAATTAACCTAACTATGTACCTCAGGCAATTTCAGATTGAATTTGTCACTGTAATCTTTTCCTTCTGACTTTTAAAATTTCTGCAAACTGGGATTAATAGTTCATCATAAACTCTTCCAATATTGTTTGTAGTTTCTTTAATTTTGAGAGACTAGCAGGGCCTCCCGTTGGCCTACTCAAGCTTAAATTAACCTCATAGCTGTTCACTTTATTCATTGTTTAATCATCTTATGACATCCACCCTGTTGAGTGCTATGACTTTTTCCTTTCTTTTTCTTCATCTCATTTTTATTCATTTTAGTCATCTTAATTTTTTAAATTAAAAAAATTAATCTCCTGTAAAATAGTTCTTTAACTCTTTTCTGCTTTTCACTTTTTTCTTTTCTTTTCTTTTCTTTTCTTTTCTTTTCTTTTCTTTTCACTATTCTTTTCTTAATTAAACAAACTTTTTATTAGCATCTGTAACACATAGCCTGGGAAGTCAAGACTGCAAAGGCTTCCTAAATTTATACATATATATATATATATATATATATATATATATATATAGTGTTTTTTTTTGCAGCAAGGTTATATGAAGTGTCCACATTAAAGAGGGTCTCCTATCCACAGCATTTATCATGACCTTAATAAACTGTCATAATCAGGAAATTAATATCTTGATCATCATAAATCCAGTTTCATATGGGTCACATACAAAGTATATCAATTATTTAATTTGAGATATTCAAATTAGCATTTATAGGAGATACTGGGCAGTCCCTCTTTTAAGAACAAATGCAGTCAGCTGGGCTAGCTGTTTCTTCGAGAATAGTCTCCTGTATATATGGATTACAAATAGCCAGGCATGTTAGTTAGTTCCATAGTGAATCGTCAAATCTAATCATAGTCTTATATTCTAGATCACTTAAAGCCAAAGCTGTTTATCCCCCATTATTCTCACAATCAATTTAATAAATATTCCTCAATAAGCTGATGATATTGATTGAAAAAAGTGGAAAAAAAAACCTTTTCCATTATAGCTTTTGGTTTCAATACCTTCTTGGTTTTAACCTTCTCCACATTGGTTTTCATCTTGGCAACCAGAAGTCTTAGAGGTACGTTCTGTTGTCTTGACATGATTTTGCACTGAGATTAAACATTGAACTAGTGGCTCAAACTCATACTCACTGAAATTCAGGTTTGATCTAGCATCCACTATTTATTATTAAATTTCATTTTACCATTAGAGATAACAAAAAACAAAGATTTGAATATTTTGTTGGTTTCTTATTAGTTTGCATTTCCTTATGTATCTAATGCATTTATCTTCTGATGTACTGGAGAGTTGGATCTACCTCTAAACTACATTGGTAACTTTCACATTTAGTAATTAATTGCAGTATAGCTCTTCCTTGATATCATGGGTGACCATGGGGTCATCCAGGAATAAAAGGTTCCTCTTCTCCCACTGTTTTATCTTTTTCCTTCCCCAACTACAACATTTTGTGAGTCAGGGATAGTCTAGAAAATCCTACCACTGCTACCAATACTTAAGACATGTAGAGAAAACCAAAAAATCTTCCCACTTTAATTCTATCAAAATTGACTAAAAACCTGGAAACCATATTAAACATGCAATAAAAAAAACTAATATTAAAGAATTGAGCATGAAGAAAATCTCAAGTCTAGAGAATGTCACTCATGAGTGCTACAAAATAATTAAAGAGAATGAGAGCCAGTTCCTCATAAACTCTTTCAGGAAGCAGAAAAGAGGAAAAAATATTCTTGTAGAGTGTAATTATTCTGAAAGCAAAATCAGATGCATCATCATAAGAAAACTAGAAACCAATAAACATAATGAGTACAGATGCCAAAATTCTACACGAAATAGCTAGAAAAGCAAACAAATAGAAATATGAGGATTATGCATCACGAATGAGTGACATTTATCCAAAAAGTGAAATATCTATGAAAATTAAAAACAAATGAATATAAGATACCACATTAACAGATCAAAGAGCAAAAATACCCAACCATTTCAATAGAGACAGAACTGTCATTAGACAAAACCCAGAAACATTTCATAATTAAGAAAAAGAAAACATATTTCTAAACAGAAATAAAAATAAATTTATTCATCATGATATGAGTATATAGATATATACATAAAAAACAGCTCAGTTAAATCAACACTTTATTGTGAGACTGACTGCTAACCCCCATAATTAGGAAGATGTCAGATATGTCTGCTTTTGCCAAATATACTATTATGTTGGAGCTTGTAGTCATTTTAATTAGGCAATAAAAGGAAATTAAAGGCAACAAGTCTGTAAAGAAATACAACATGTAGTTTTATCAGAAATAATGTTTTATATGGAAAATCCCAAGGAAACTACTAAAATATTGTTAGAACTAATATGATTTGAGTAAGTTTTCATGATATGAGATCACTATAAGAGAATAAACCATGTTTTGTGGATTAGTAATCAACAATTGGAAAATAAAATTGAGAAAAAATTCATTTGCACTAGCATAAAAAATACCTATAAATAACTCTAAGAA